>JBBPJO010000243.1:0-18102 GCA_038088815.1 Boletus nobilissimus | reverse complement strand
ATATTGCAGGTATACCGATGACTGAAAATATGCCGAGCAGTGAGTATGCAGCATCTTCCACCAATGTTGTCTGCCGCGTCGAAGCGAGACGCAACTTGTCGCGAATGTTCGTCAAGCCTGGACGAAGTGCCATCAACTGCCGTATCGATACCCCAGTGGCTCGCTCCATCTCTGACATGACTTCTGGTGACTCTTTATGGTTTGGCAGCTCAAGATCTCGATAAAGAGTCCAATCCTCCGTATAGAAGCGGATCTTCTTGGCAGCAATATATTCTTGAAGCGTCCACGCACGAGTGTTCCAGGGACTCTCTGCAAGAGCCCCGCGCGGGGATGAAGAGCGAACGCCACGAAGGAAGACGATCATCATGGCGGAACCCTCGTACCACTTGAACATGGCCACCAGTGCTTCTTGGAGAATGAAGTGATCTGATTTATCGATACAGCATGTGTCGCTCCATGCCCAATTGATTCCGGCATCCCGAACGATCCTGCAGAGAGTTTGTAGCTTGTCGTGGGTTGGAGACTCCTCCAGGTCATAAACAGCTATATGGACCACCTGCTGGAACAGCGGCTCGTTGTCTTCCCATTTGTGCGACAGCACGACATATCGGAAGTACTCTCGCACTTCACGCTTGATCCGGGTGTAGTCAATGCGTGTCGTTATGGATGACACAAGCTCTTTGAAAATCGAAAGGGATTCAAAGGCAGAGGCTTGTTCGGCTCTATTGTAAAGGCGACCAGTAGTGGTATTGATGAGCACGCGCGGCGAATGACGTAGAGTCTGATGAACAATTTTGCGAATCGTCGCTCGCGTGCTCGATGGGTTGGTGTACTGATCACCGCGTCCTGCCAAATGATGTAAACAGCTTTATCGTGGTAACAATGGTACAACTCACGTTGAACGTCCGGATCGGGTGACTCCGCCATCTTTGTAAGCATCCTCTCGAACGCATCGGCTGCATGGTCGTAGTTTCCTCCCTTGTGCAAGGCCGCGTGCTTTATCTCGTAGCCCCGTGGAGACGACGGATCGAACGCAATCACCTGATAATGATACTCAGCAAGATTGATGTGCATGAGGCAAACATGGGGACCTCGTTTGCGTCATCTAGAGCCTGTTTCCATGACCCGATTGCTAACCATGCCCTGCTTCGCTTGATCAGAATTGTTTGCGGAGAGGAAGAAACGAGATATAATGCTGTCGTATAGTGAGAGATAGCCTCGTCATATCGCAATGCATCCACAGATGTATCTCCAAGACGTTCCAGGTTCTTTGAGTGCTGCCCGAACACTGACAAACAAAGTCCAATAATCAAATACGCTTACAGGATGGCGCAGCGGCCACTTACCACGAGCCCATTCCAGATGGTCATCATCCCCCCCTAATTCGGTCTTCAATTCGTGGAAACACTTGGCTGCATCGTTCGTGCGACCCGCTGCATACAAGGCTTCACAAAGTCGCTGTTGGATCGTGATTCTTAGATAATCAAACTTCCATCCGGTTATCTATCAGGGACGATGAGTCAGATTTCGATGCATGGCAATCCGTCCAAAAACATACAAGTGATATCGCAAAGAGGGGAGGCCCAAGGTAGTCTCGCCTTTGAGCTCGAGCACGCTCGAACGACTGTATCGCACCATCATGGTCACCGCACTCTATCTGTGAGTTTCCGAGGAGAAGATACATGTACGCCTTCAGAAACTGTCAGTGACAACATTCGCTGCGTGGTGACATGTTGTGCACGTACCTGAACCACGTAGCATATCGAATTGAATGAAACTGTAGCAATGAGGTCGTCTACGCGTGATATCGCATCGGGATGTTCCCCGGCCATGAATACGATAATAGCCTAAGAAATCTGGGTGGTTGAATGGTAACCGAACGTTAAAGACACAAACCTTGATAAGGAGAAAGGTAGCATGAGATGAATGGAAGTGCGCGAACGCAATGTCGCAGGCCCGATATCCCTCGTGCTTTTCCCCTTTGCCGACATGGGCTACACTTTTTGCAAGAAAGGCGATGACAGATGGCTGAATATCAAGGGCCTTGCATGAATGGGCGTCAGGGCGTCAGCGTTTGTGATAGTAATGTGATAAGCACCCTTTCAGCATCGACGAGGGCTGCATCCCACTTTTGTAGACGAGTCCGCACGAGGGCTCGACTAGCGAATACGGGATGAGCCGGATTTTGAGACTCAGAGATCGCGGCAGTCAACAGGGCCTCTACATTTTCGAGCTGGTCGCGCTTCCACGACTCAAGCACAGAATCGTCGATCTGAATGTCGAGCTCCTTGGACAGTGGGTCGTATAATTGAATACAGTGGTTGGAACAAGAAAGCTTAATCCAACGAAACGAGACTTACGATGATACGAGAAACACGTGTGAGACTAATTTTCCCATTCCTTCCACCAAGTGCGAGAGATTGGTCATCAGGAGAGAACGCGATGGCCTTTATGTCTTGAGGATATTGAGTGAGACCGAGTTGGGCGTGCGTGGACATGTCCCAAAACGTGATGGTATTCTTCGTAGAGTGAGCAATGAATTCCCCATGCTTTGGCAGGGAAATACACGAGCGGTTGCTACCGGGGACAGGCCATTCTGCGACTGCAGATCCGGTCGCTGCATCGAATTGCTTGATTGTATTATTGGATGAGACAAAGAGATGGTCGTTGGACCAGACGACAGTGTGGTAGGGGGTTACTGTTACATCAATGTCGACGAGTAAGCGCCGGCAATTCCTGCTGTCCCAGACTTTAACGGATTCCACAGTGCCCGTCGCGATGCGATCTCCTTTCGGTGAGTATTTCGCTGCGATCACGTCGCTGAGATGGAGTGTCTGCACTCGTTTGTTGGATGCGACGTCGCAAACAATGACTCCCTGAGAGTCCGATACTATGACGAGTCTCTTTGAGTCGGGCGAGAAGTCGACGGCGGAGATGAGATGCATATCATCGCGCTCGAAGACTTGCTTGAATGTCTTTGCGTCCCAAAGGGAGAGGGACCACCTCCCCACCGCGATCCAGTTGCCATCGTTTGACACAGCGAGACAACGACACCGGCCGCGCCCTGTCCCCATTGTTGCCACTTGTTTGCCGTCCTCCACTCGCCACACCCGAGCATCGCTGGCATGGCCGCCCACCACATACTTGCCGTTCGTTGAGAATGCCACTGCCAGTACCTCACTACCTGTATCGATTTCAATCGGCGGTCCGGGATGATCTGGTCTAACGCTCAGCATACAGGTGGCACCAGTTTACCAGTCATCGTAAACGACGGCGTCATCAGCGGTTCAAACATGTGGTAAGAATAAAGCGGTTTGTTGTCCTTCGCACATCGCCCTTCTTGATATAGACCAGTACCCACGCTCCATCACCTCGTGTTGTCGGTGCCTTTGTAAGCTGAGCTAGTTTCCAACGACACCAAGGTACGGTGTCGCGACAGTCTGCGAGAGATCATCACTCCGTCCCTCATTGTGTATGTCATGCTCTTCGTTGCCTAGTTCGCGAGCAGGTTGTTGGACCTATTTCACCTTCGATGAGTTCGTATACTTCCACCCGTTTCTCCATACTTGACCGCAGCCACCTCCGCAGGATCAACCAGCTGGCATGTCCGCTCATGACTTTTGCATCTGTGTGGGTGAAAGACCGAATGTCCCCGAAGAGCATCTCCATACTCCATTCTCCTCCAAATTCTCTGCTACTGCGATAAGGAGCTCGGCGCGCCACGCCAGTTTCATCCCAGCCAAATATTTGCATTTGGTCTCTCGTTTGCGGTGACAAGTTTTCCGATCCAAATCAGATTTTCTCGCTATACTCTGCTTTGCCCCGTGCGGGACGCACAGCTTGTCAGCCTCTCGTACACCTCTGCCGGTAAAACCACGGTGTCAATGACGGGGCCCACATATTCCCCACCGGTGCAAACACTCATTCTTCTCCTCAAATTTCTCGACACAGGGCTACAAGTGGACTCGAGTTTCCATTCGCTCTCGTGGTTGGTCTGTTGATGTACTGGCCATAGTGCCCTGTCGAGTAAGATGAAGTTTTTCTCTATTGCAGTAACGAAGGTACAACTCACGCTGAACGTTCGGTTCAAGTAAAACCACTACCCACAAGAGCATCACCTTGGACGCATCAACCGTATTGTCGTGGTCTCCTGGCTTTTGTGAAGCTGCACGTTTCATCTCGTAGCCCGACGGAGACGACGGATCGAACGCGATCACCGCGCGTCAACAGGATCGAGTTGCATGAGAAAACAATGGTGTACTTGGTTTGCATCGCCCAAAGCACCTTTCCACGACTGACTGCCATGTATGCGCTTCTTTTGAAAAGAAAGGGGGATTGAGGGACAATGCGGTCGCATAATGGGTGCTAATTTCGTCGTATCTAGAAGCGCCAGGCGATGACACTAACCCGGATGTGTACAACCTCACTAGCTGGATTCTGGGATGGGGGATTTGCTACGGCGTCTGCGACTGCGACTCTGCGAGCTGATCGTTCTTATAGAAAATGGGGTTGAATCCTGTGCAAAAAGATGATCGGAATAGACACCTTGAACGTGCCCAGCGCTAAGTCTTGAATCTTGACCACCATCCGACGCTCCAACCAAGCAATCTGAAACATCCACATCCACCAGGTCAGCACCGCGGAATGGCTAGTCCCCGGGAGATTCGTTTACATACTTACTGTATAGAGTCTCGGCCCGCTCACGTTTGGGAGTTCATCAACATCAACACCCACCGCACCCTCTCAGCTTCCGGCTGAGATAAACATTTCCCACGAGGTAACTTGTCTTTGCCCGAGACATAGGGGTCTATGACTCGCCAAGTATCATGTCTTTCTCCTGTCACTTTTTTACACGGCCACCCTATATGCTCTCGCAACACTTGCTGTCTACAAGTTCACCCTCGGATCACCACAGGCCAATGGTCACTGGCATCTCTTCGTCTTTTGGATCATGACGACGGGTTCCACATCTCTGTTCGTCATCACCAGCTTCTTTGCGACCAGCAAACAATGTGTCCTAACCTGCCGTGTTGTGCTTCACTCTCTCGTCGTGTTACAGATGTACACTGGGGCTGACTTTTTACCAGAAGAGCTCTGTATGCCATCTGTCATTATCATCTTTTGAGTGTACTGACGTTCCTGGACAGTGGTATGTTTGCGTCAGGAAATACCCATCCAAGTGTCCACAGCCACCGTCCTCTTGATCTTCCTGTGTGCCATCGACTGCATATATGTCCTTGCAACAACACGAGCGGCAAGCAATGACGAAGGTCCGCCGAGCATCGTTACGATTTTTAGGAGATGGATAGCCCACATGCCAACATCTGAGTCATCTCGAAACGACAATGGTGGAAGTTTGCCTGTGACCCTCACAGAACCTCTCCATTTGCAGAAGCCGTGTGCGGAGACAAACACAGATAATGATAATGTCTATGGCGTATGGTGGGTGTCTGTGACTAATGTAACCCACTTCATTTTTGTTTCTAGGTCAAGAAGATGTACCATTTTCCGAGTGGACTGCTAGTACGGACCAACACAGAGAAGGATCATCTTCAAACTCGTTTATTGCATATGGTAGGTGTCTGGAATCTGGATGATATAATAACACAGATTTATCTTTTTTTTGCTAGGTTCACATGAGGTAGTATTGTCGCCGACTGCTAGTGCAGATTGACCAAGAGAAGGACCATCTTCTTGAAGATCCAGAGGTAGTTGAGAATCTTTAGACGAGTCGCATACAGATACTACATCCATCATCCATCACACTTTTTCATCAGCATGTATTTCATGATCCTAGCATTAGATAGCATATGAATCTATACCATCTGGTGGTTGCCGCAGGTTGAAGGGAGTGCACAAGGAGTGCACAAGGAATCGGAATGAGAGAGGCATACACCTTTAAATAATCATGGAATGTCCAAGTATGAGTGTTCCATATGCTTCTGACCTGATGGGATCTCCATGTCGCGACGCGACAAACGCTACGGAGTAAAACAAAAATCAGAGCCGAACCCTGGTACCGTTTGAACATGTCAACTACAGCCAAGAGCTCGACTAGTAGCAAGTACGTGATGGCTCGGACTCGGAGATTGCTGCTGTAAATAATGTATCCATGTTTTCAGGCTTAGCCGGTCGTGCTTCCAGGAGCCTTGGAACGCCTAACGTTGTCGATCTGGATGTTGAAGAGAATGTAGAGACCGTGTCGCGGGAAATGGGGCTGTGCACGGATGGCATGAGCCAAGCACTCTCAGGCTCGGCAGGAGCGTACTGTACTACCGTCATCGTTCATTGCGGCCCATCATCGTCTCCGTTTGTGTCGCGCGTCGCAACCTTGATGCTGAATGCAACTGTCTGGCTACTATGATCGTGCGTGGGGTGTTGGTCATCCAATTTGCATGTCCAGAGGGTTCGCCATGCTTGTTTGAAGTAAAGACCGGTGAGGTCGTCAAGAAGCAAGTTATCATGTTCTACATGTCACGCCGGTGTACTGGCTACCTTCGACTCGTCCCTGCATAGTCTCGTGGGTCATATTAGCTTCGACAGGACTACCAGCTGACGTACCAAAGTATTTCACCCTGAAGGACATCATCCGGCGGCCGCGTCGAGCTGTCTCGCGACGTGCTATTTTGCGCGATCCCTGAACACTGATTGGCTGACCTAGTACCAAAAGATTGACACCCGGCCTAATGGACGCCATATTAGCTGTGACCGAGACACATCTCAGCCATCTTCAAATTGACAGACAGAACACATCAAATACCTCTTACATTCACATGAACAATCAACGTACTGTGACGTAGTCCAGAGGAGCACGGCTTCCATTGACGGCGAGGTGATGTGGCTTTCAAATCGTGGGTTCTTAGCGCAGTTTGAGGACTCCTGATAATACTTAGGGAATCAGACGGGGGCCAGGCTTGGAAGCTACCGGTAACAGTGAAACATCGGGCCTAGGTCAACTTATGCGTAATGAGGATTTGGTTGACCATATCTCAGCGGACCTTGATGCGTAAACCGCCGTTGGATCGGTCCAAAAGTCCGTCTTGGGAAAATGGGGCAAACACCGTGACAACGTATTCGTTTCAGAGATATGATATAAGAGACCCACCAGAGCCTTAGAGCCCCCTTCCATCCGCGCTTCGATCTGCTGCTATGTCTCAATCACATTTTGACGGTCCGAAAGTCGGAATCGACCTCATCGACGCCAGCAAGGACGCTATCCACGTTCCCGGTGGTGGTGCCATTGATCATAGCCCCCAACTGCATGCCAGGGTACTAAGGAAGCTAGATTGGCATCTCTTGCCCCTCGTCTCGTTGCTATACTTCCTCTCCTACATGTGGGTCATGATTTAATTTCTGTCCGACTTATTCATCAACGAATTTCTTGCATATAGAGATCGCATTAATATCGGCGAGTGTTGTTCTGCGACTTGAGGCACCCGCACAGCTCACACCAGGTTTTAGGCAACGCCAGAATTGCAGGCATGGGAAAAGACCTGGACCTTGTTGGGCTTAGATATAATACTGCCGCCGCAGTCTTCTTCGTGAGGATCTGTATTTTATTCGCATGTCCGACGTATATCTAGACTAATACTTGCTTAGATTCCGTATTCTCTGGCGCAACCCCCATCGTGAGTGAAAGCAACACGTGTCTGATGTATGAATCCAACACTGCCCCAGAAATGTCATTTTGAAGCTCTTTCGACCGTCCCGATGGAGTCAGTAATCAGTTTTTCAGCGCAGCGTCAGATGCTGATTCCGAACGCCTGATGTAGTCCCTCTGATCATGGTTGTCTGGGGTCTCATCATGACCATGATGTGTCTGGTGAAGACATATCCTCAACTCCTCGTGTAAGGATCTTACATTAGTAGTCTATATTAACTCTGACGCTCGTCTTGGTTGTATACAGTGCCCGATGCTTCCTCGGCTTGGCGGAAGCCGGGTTGTTTCCGGGGGTGGCATACTACATTTCGTTGTGGTATCCGCGTGTTGAGCGGGCAAAGCGTCTCGCGATATTCACCGCTTCTGCAGCTCTGGCAGGCGCTTTTGGTGGCTTTCTGGCGTAAGACCGTTTTCTTGACTTGCTTCTGTATGCCGCTCATGCACCGACAGTTATGCCATTATAAAAATGGAAGGGTAGGCAACACCCCTAAGAGAATCCCATTTCATCGCACAACTTCACTATTTCTTGATAGGATCGGTGGCCTCCATGGCTGGCAGTGGATCGTGAGTCATCACTAAAAAGTCCACCGGTGCAATGCATTCATCCAAAGGTACCAGTTCTGCCTGGAGGGCGCTAGTAAGTGTCCAGTTACTACTAGATAGCAAATTTGACTTGCATTCCCGCAGCTACGGTGCTCGTAGCACTCACAGCTCCCTTCGTTATGTCCGATGTCCGTGCATCCATACATTCATCTCCTTCACCGATACTTACTTCTGCCTAGTACCCGGAGACAGCAACTTTCTTGACAGAGGCCGAAAGACACTACATTGTTGAATTGATGAAGGCTGATTCCCAGGGTCTTGCCACACATTACGACTTCCAATTCGTTCTGCAGGCTCTCAAGGATTATAAAATTTATCTTCAATTTGTTATATACATTGGGTATGTGCACTTCTCACACCCCAACGGTCTTTCTTATATTTGCATGGACTAGCTTTGTTGTCCCCGGTTATGCCCTTGGACTTTTTGCGCCAACCATCATCAACGAGCTCGGTTTCACTGCCACTGATGCTGAGCTCCTCACCGTCCCTCCTTTCGCTGCAGCATGCGTGGCCACTGTTATTGTTGGGATTTATTCCGACAAGCATCAGTCTCGCGGTCCGTATGTGACTGCCGGAGCATTCGTCGGCTTGATAGGAATCATTATCCTATACACGCAGGTCCAGGCTGGTGTTGCGCTTTTGGGCGTTGTGCTCACCGCAATGGGCCTCGCTCCGTGTGTACCTGTTGTCCTTGCGTGGGTTAGCTCAAACGCTGGAGGAGACATTAAACGTGGTGTCGCTATTGCAATCGTCAACGGGCTTGGAAATCTAGGAGGGTGCGCCACCCTTTTTTTTTCTGTATGCGTTATGCTGCTGATCAGGTAAAACCCTGAAGGATCTGTGCGTCTTTTATATTTTTTGATCCCCCACGGTTCCATGTTGGTCTTGGCGTATGTATAGGTTTGTTGGTGTCGTCGTACGTCTGCTCTTCGTTATTCATGGTCGTTGTATTTCGTTGACGGCGACGCTAGGATACTGCTGTCTTTCGTTTCGATGTGGATCTTCAACAGGATGAACAAAGAGAAGGAGAAGTACTGTCGTGAAAGTGGAATCACTTGGGATCAAAAGGACGAGTTTAGAGAAGACGGCGATGACAGTCCCCTGTTCAGATACGCGCTCTAATTCTTCACCGACGTACTACGAGCCCTTGCGCGTTGCTATCCTGAAGCAATCATCGAGCATGGAGACCAAGTGACTTATCATTTTTCTTTCTCCTTGACCCAAAGACCTCCTTTTTGTTTATCGTTCTACGGGGCCTGCTCGTCGTCGGAAATTACACGTATTTATCATGTATAACAGCAAATGATGGTCTGAAACCACGACATGTGTACTGCCTTGAAGTTGTTCAGCACACTGAACTCACTTCAAGTCGGACCCGAATAAAGCCTTGTATATTCGCTGCTGGAAGATCACCGAAACCTAGGACGCTCGTGTACCACTCATCGTCGACGTCCGCAAATAATACGTTGGAAGATGCCTTGGATTGGCAACCTATACTATAATCGATACTACCAGCCACAATACGATACTGTAACCAAGAAAAAGGTGGGAGCTGATGGGCCCTTTGCAAGCACCAAAAAATGGGAAAAATTCCGGAGACGCAGACACTATACTAATAACCAAGAAAAGGTGCAAGCCGACGGGGTCTTTGCAAGCACCAACAAACGAGAAAAATTCCGAGACACAGACGAGATACTGAATTCAAGAAAAAGAAAAAGACGGTGCAGACCGATGGGCCCTTGCTAGCACCAAGGAAAGAAAACGAAACCGAGACAAATACCCGAAACCAAGAAGAAAACGAGGCAGATCTGAGACCACATACTTCAAGAAGAGCGGATGGAGAAGACGCCCATCCCCATGGCTCCATGTGAAGTAGAACGCTTCACCTTTGTCCGTGACTTGCATTTCACCAAGAAAGTCCCGCTGAAGAGGACCGCAAGACCTTGCACCCGCTTGACTCCGATGCCAATACCCTAAAGGAGGTCAAGGGACTGAGAGACGATCGCCCGAGACCCGTCCTGAACTCGACCTCGACCTTGGCTTCGAACCGATCCTAAACCCCCATTCAACTACTTACCCCGAGAGTCTCAACGACGGCCCGCGACAGATAGAGCATCGTCGCGTTGTCCGATCCCAATTACCACTCCTCGAATGATTTCCCAACATTTCCCGAGCTGCTCGCACCACAAAGATCGCCGTTGACCTTGTCCAACTCAGTGTCAGCTCCATCGTCCATACCTCGACGTCGTCCGATACGACAGGCCTTGTCCTGTGTCATCGACCTTGCCCGCCATGTCCGAGTATCCAACCTTGAAATACAGTCAACCTTGGATCAACACGTCACAATCATCGTCGTGCAGACTCGAACAACGCGTCCAGAGTCTCCAACATCGTCGTCACGTCGTCCGTACCGAACCTCGTCGCAGGGTATAATGCTATCGGAGCCGCAAGAGACGAACAGACACCAGAGAGGGAACACGGCGTTACCACCACCGCCCACGACCTGTCTCCGCGCCCTAAGTGGGCGTGCTGGAGAGAAGGCATGTGCAGGCTGTCGGGGTGTCGGAAAGGGAGAAATTATCGTCGTGGGGGTAGGGGGGTGGAAGTGGTGGTGTAGCGGATGTTCGCGGCGCTGGCTGTTTCTACTAGATCTGAGAGGTAATGCAGTGATTGCAGAGGGCGACAGGGTTGCCAGAGTAACGTGACAATTGATGTGTTGCTTGGTTTCTTAGAGGAGATATCAGAGGTATTCGCGAATCGTGCACGAGATTGGTATGGAGGCATTGACATTGTCAAAGGTTGAAGAAATGATCGGTATTTTAAAGGGTGGAGAAAACGTGGTACTCGGAAGGTAGGATGGGATGGCGTGAAGGGACGTTGCTGTGTCGATAGGAACATGGGTTCGAACTTCGAGGCTGAGCATTCACTTGAAAGTCGAAGAATGAGTGGTAGCGATGGTGGATGAGAATGGGTCTTACCATGAGGTATCGAAGGTCAATTGTCGGCGAGAGGAGAGCCAGGAGAGCGGTAGCATGATCGATTCGGGTAAACTTAGCAGCCGTGGATCTTGTCAAACGGCGGTCGTTGGAGCATCGCAGTGGGGTCTCGTAAAGAATGCGGGAAGCACACAGACACGATAGAAGGTTGACATCGCGTTCAACGTAGCTTTGGACCGGGGCCATGGACTTAGGACAATCGTTCAAGGAATGCCGGTAGCTGCGTTCGGGACTTGACGATTGGAGGAGATGAGAGGTGGTGGACCAGGAGTTGGTGTCGATGGACGCAGGATGGGCGTCTAAAGACAGTGCAAAACTTGACGGTCGAAGGAGATCAAAGGTGGACGAGGGGAGTGTTCTAAGAGGCGCAGGACAAATGCTTCAGGAACGCTAGGTGACTTCTGGACTTGACGGTCGGAGGAGACGAGAGCTGAAAGGAGGCAGGAAATGGAAAAAAGAGCCACCCCCGCGCCAAGGTGACTTGACGTTTCAAAGTGGACTGGGACTGCTGGAACCTAACAGCCCCAGCCTCTTCAAGACGCTCGCAACGGGAGCACGGCGATCCAGACGAGGATCGACCACCATACTGCCAGTCACTTTCTTCTGTACTCTAAGAATCCCAATCTCCTCCGCCCGCATCGTCGGACCAATTGACCGTTTGGCGTTCTTGTCGGGCTTCGGGATGAACAGGTTTCGAAGCTGTGACACGTTGATACCCATGGTCGTTGGAGAAGTCGTCTTGGTACTGGGCTGGGATGGATGTCCGGGAGACGGAAGGAAGGTCCGGGAGATCTCCATGGCATGTCGGACCGTCATTCGACATCTGTGACTATTATCTGAAATGCCAGTAAACGATGACACCTGTCGGTCCATCAAGCTTGCGAGCATGGCCATTGAAGAAGTAGTCGCATCCTTAGATATGATCATCGGAACGCCGGCCATGAACGAAACCTCGGCCCATGTCCCGTTCGTCCGAGTCAGGCTACTGATCTGGGACGTGCCATCGGATCCAGCCGTAGTATTCGCTGAGCTCGGCGGAGGCGCGGTATCTGTCGGGGGTGACGACTGCGGGGGAGGACTGGAACCGACCGTGGATGGCCCACACGATTCAGTAAGCACACTTGAGTCACCCGATCTTGGCGTAGCGGCCGTGCTGGGGAGGTTCTGATCACCACAACCAGTTGAAGGCGTCACTGTCTGTTCGAATTCCGCATTGGGAACGACCCTCTGGCTCTGCGATGGTACCGAAGACAGATCCGGGGACGATGGTGGCGACCCAGACGGTGACATGGCGTCGGGATCCGCTGTGACTGGCGTTGACTGATTATTCGTCGGCGTTCCAATACGACAGCCGATGGATGGCGTCTCATGAGAAATGTCGGAACTGGTAGCGGAAACCTGGATTGTAACATCTTGATGTCCTTCACAGGGATTCGCGTCGTCGTTGGAAGATCGATCCATGAGGAATCGCAGAACACAGCTGGGTTGGGGCGGGAGGTCATTTACGTCCATGACCTGCGTTGAACACCAAGTCCCTGATCCTGCCCCTGGGTACCCACACGCGCGCTTGCTCTCCTGACGTCTCTGAACAATCTTCGACAACTTTGGTGTAGGAGTCTTTGGTCCCGACAAGAAGCGGCGCCGCGCTGCCTTCCGAAAGACACTCAGCATGGGACTGAGCAAGGACGCCTGCTTCGTTGAAACTGTACGAGGGACCAACGGTTGTTTCTTGCGCGACGTTGCTGGTGGGGTCAGTCGAAGCTTCTGCACCCGAATCCTCTTCGAGGGCGCATATCGTTCCATAGACAGGCCACTGACGAATGGTTTAGGGCTTACCATCGGCTAAGGTTTTCATGAGCAAATGCTATCCAAAGCAATATGAACACATACACGGCGTGGAACGTATCCAAGCTTGCACCTCATGATGGTGCCAGCAGCTACAGTCGTAGATGTAGCTGCATCATTGTCCGTCACCTTAGCGAGAACCATCGACGCAGCAGCGTTCCTTGCAGGGATGACCATCGAAAGACCTGTTTGCGAAGTATCGTTGGATGACCCCTTTGTCTGGATGCTCATCCCAGAGGCGTCATCCGATTCGACCGTACCATTTGCTGAACCTGGCGAGGGCTCGACAACTGTCAGGGATGACGACTGCGTTGGCGGACTGGAAGCGATCGTAGACGGCCCACACGGATCAGTAGGCATAGTTGGCACACCCGATCTCTGCGCATAGTCCATGCCGGAGAGGTCCTCGCCGTCGGGTTCAGTAACCGTCAGGGATGGCGACTGCGTCGGCGAACTGGAACCGATCGTAGATGGCCCACAAGAATCAGTCGGCGTGATTGGGACACTCGACTTCTGCGCATAGTCCACGCTGGAGAGGTCCTCGTCGCCACAGATCGTCACTGGCATCGAGACTTCTTTGACATCGACGTTGGCAACGATGGTCCAGCTCTGTGAAGGGAATGACGACAAATCCGGGGACGGCGGTGGCGATGGAGATGGCGAAACAGCCTGGAGATACGTGGTCGGCATCGGTGGTGCGGGCCCTTGGTCCTGGGTCAGCCTCCCAATATAGTCGACAGCAACGACGGGCTTCTTGCCATAGGAACTCGTAGGCTGGACGCGCGCTGCAGTGTCGGGGACGCTGACGTTGACGGACAGCCCCTGACGGGAAACTCCTGGTTTGCGAGTGCCAGTAGCGGTAGCCTTGGCCGTCGAATCTTGCCTCTCCCTAGATGTACCCATAATGCCAACGGAGGACTGATAGTTGCGGGAGCACGCAGTGCAACCGAGTCGAAGATGCGGCTCTGCCTTTGGAACGACACTAGGCAGAGAACCGTCGCGGGATGACAACCGTTGCTTGGGCGATACCGGCCATTTCTGCTCCGAAACCCTCTTCGAAGGTGCATACCGCTTCGTAGATAGACTGCAGACCACGAATGGCCTGGAAGTCGCCATTGGCTAAGATTCTAGGTTACCTCTGTGAATAACGGCAGCATGAGAATGACATACGCAGCGGACGTGTCCTTTCTTGCAGATCATTACGGCGTTGGCAATTTCGGTCGTTGATGTACTCATTGGAAGTGAAGGATAGAATGATAACGATGAAATAGCTGATCCGACATGTTCACGCCCAAGGGCTTTTATACCCTCGGGGTCAGAGGCTGACCTGCCGATCAGTACCCAAGCGGCTGGCCCAAATGAATCTTGCTTACCACTGGACTGAGGATCAGCCTCGTTTGGACAGGGAAGGGCACGGTCCAGCCTGAGGCTGACAGGAACGAAACGGCGGTAAGTATTCCGACAACGTGATGTACGGGTAAGTATGAGGTGATACTAACCTCGCCTGTTCATGGGCTCATCCGAGCCGCGTATCACCACATCTTGAAGAGCCTCGCACCATCGGGCTCGCCTGCCTCAACAGAGGCGGCGCAGGAAGAAGAAGAAGGATTCGACCCGGACGTGTTCAGCGGTCCTGGTAGTACTGTAGTGGTGGGGGGCGACAGCGACGTGGACGTATACCCGATCCGATTGAAGGTGTGGGACTCGGCGATTTTCCGTCGACGCCGCGCATGTTGGCGCGCAACGTGAGCACGGGCTCGATCGGGTCTGGGATGGGTACGGCCGACGGTCGTTCGCGAACCCGGAATTCGAGTTTTTCAGAGAGCCGGTTTACGGCAGTGTCACCCAACGGGGCGAGTCGCCGTCGCACAAGCCGAGGAGCAAACGGGGGCGGAACATGAGCATGAGTTAAAGAGGGGAGGCTCGCTTTTGAGCTCGAGCACGCCCGAACGACCGTATCGCATCATCATGGTCACCGTGCTCCATCTACGAGAAGAAGATACATGTACGCCTTCTGAAACTGTTAGTGACAACATTCTCGCTGCGTGGCGGCATATTGTGCCCCTGCATGAACCACGTAGCATATAGAATTGAAGGAAACCATGGCAATGAGGTCGTCTACGCGTGATATCACATCGGGATGTTCTCCGGCCATGAACACGATAATAGCCTAAGAATCATGAGTAGTTGAATGGTGACCAAACGTTATACAGACCTTGATGAGAAGGAGAAAGGTAACATAAGGATGGGAGTGCTCAAATGCGATGTCGCAGGCACGATAGGCCTTGTGCTTTTCCCCTTTCCCGACATGGGCTATACTTTTTGCAAGAAAGGCGACGACAGACGGCTGGATGATATCGAGGGCCTTGGTATAAATTGACGTTGGCGACAGTGTATGAGAGCAGACGAATAAGCACTCTTTCGGCATCTTCGAGGGCTGCGTCCCATCTTTGGAGACGAGCACGCATGACAGCTCGACTAGCGAGTGCGGGATGGGTTGGATTCGGAGATTCGGAGATCGCTGCGGTCAATAGGGCCCCCGCATTTTCGAGTTGATCGTGTCCAGCACAGCGTCGTCGATCCGAAGGTCAGGTTCCTGGAGAGTGGGATGTGTGATTGGATACACTGATTGGAGCAAGAAAGCTTAATCCAACGAGACGAGACTTACGATGATACGAGAAACACGTGTGAGACTAATTTCCCGAGATCCGTGCACTGTGCTCTGCTGCTGTCGTTAGACATGCGGGACTCGCTCACTCACTCATTTGGCACACTCTCGGAGAGTAAATGGGTGAGTGAGAGAGTGCTCATGTGGGCTTTCCGACCCGAAGCGAGGCCCTCGCAGTGGGAGTGAGCCGCGCTCGGGCGGGCTGAGCACCGAGCAGCATGGTATGTCGTCCCTCAACTGAATCCTGAATCCCTTGGAGTCACCGAGACAGGAGACAGTCCCCAAGCTCGTTTGTCTGCGGCTTCTGTTCGTCACAATACAACTACAGGGACCGTGGTTACCTGCCATTTCCACCCACAATAACGGTCGCTGAGAATGTGCGCTACCAACATTAATTTCGATGGGCTTGGGACACTCTTGTCCGCATAAATGCAACCTCATCTTGCTGGCAATACGCCGCGCCGGCCACCGCAATCCCAATGGTGCCCTGTTCAACAGCATGAGCCGGTGACGACCAATACCATGACACGATGCTGAATGTTGCGATCGAGACCCAAGACGAAGTATCGGCCATCAGGACGTGAGAGACGAGTTGTCGGTCTCACAGACATTCGTTCGTGTTTCTTGACATGGTCCGTCCAGGAAGAGAAGAGTAAAAACCGGTGAGAGCCGCTACGAAGGGACAGTGTGCTGACGTACATCAATGAGAGGCAACGTATAGAACGCAATGCGAAGGAGGCGTACCACCACTTGTTCCTCAAAGCTCATCTTTGTCATTGTCGGGCTGAATGGTGCTGGTAACTCCGTCGTCGTCAACAACTGGTGCGTAATAACAAGATGGAGCCGGCTCAGTGCTGATCATTGGGTAAGAGCGCTCCTTGCCCATCAAGGTTGACACTGGTAGGGAAGTCTGGGTTGTGGGATTCTCAGCGAACGGAGATGGCCTTCTAGGAATCAAATTTCTCACCTACGTGGATGTACAGGTGGAGAAAAACAGATAGTCATGTGCGAATGTGGTGGTTGATCCTGCGGGGGTGGCTACATGTCTGGTATGTCTGGGAGAAATAGACTGAGTCATCGGTAATAACCTACTCGCAAACGGGGAAGGAAGGGCACGGCATGCATGCCGAACACGGTTGAGTGCCATGCCATCTTTATGAACCCACGGCTGTGCGTTGAAAACTCAACCCAGCAGCAAAAGTGCTGAAAACACGAGGCAATTATGGCGTGGGCACTGATCTATATCGCAGATTAAAGGACAACTTCATTCCTGCAGGTTACATCGAACCGCCAATGACGCCGTCGTTGACGATGACCGGTGTGTGCTGGGAAGATGGTGTTTCCTGTACGCTGACCATTGGAATAGATCCCCAGCCTATCGAAATCAACATCGGTAGTGAGTTGTTGGCAGTGGCATTCTCACCGAACGGCAAGTATATCGTGAGCGGCCATGACAGCGATGCTCAAGTGTGGCGCATGGAGGACGGGAAACAAATGGCAACGCTGAACACAACAGACCAGTGTTATTGTCTCGCTGTGTCGAACGATGGCAACTGGATCGCAACGGGGGCATATTCAAGCGAGGACGCCCTCTCCATTTGGGACGCAAAGACATTCAAGCAAGTCTTCGAGCACAAGGATACCAGCCGCATCCGCGCCATCGGTTTCTCGCCCGACTCAAAGAGACTCGTCTCAGCATCGTACTACTACGGCAAAGTCATTGTTTGGGATGTCGCATCCAACAAACAAGTACAAACACTCGACCACAATTACACGACGGCAGCGAAATACTCACCGACGGGGGATCGCATCGCGACAGCCACAGAGGAATCCGTTAAAGTCTGGGACAGCAACGATTACCGCTTGCTCGTCGATATCGAGGTAGAAGTAACACCCCACTTCAACACTGGTCTCGTCTGGTTCAAGAACCACCTCTTTGTCGTATGCAAAGATACAATCAAGCGATTCGATGCAGCCACCGGATCAGCAGTCGCAAAATGGCCTGTCCCTGACAGCCACCCCTCCTCGTGCATTGCCCTGCCAAAGCATGAAAAATTCATTGCTTACTCTACATATGATACTATCACATTCTGGGACACGTCGACACACGCCCGACTGGGTCTCATTCGACATCCTCAAAACATAAGGTCCATCGCATTCTCTGCCGACGACCGATCTCTTGCATTTGGTGAAGAGGACGGAAAAATCAGCATCATACGTGTATCTCATATCATCGTAAGTATCGTCTCGTTGGATTCTGTTTTCTGCTTCCAATCACTGTTCCGCATAGCAGTCAATTCCACACCCAACTCTCCAGGAACCCGACATCC
>JBBPJO010000241.1:0-18107 GCA_038088815.1 Boletus nobilissimus | reverse complement strand
AGTTTCGTCAACCCTCTACTAGCTCTCAGCACGCACACAGGAGGAAAATTGACTATCACATCCTCCCCATAAGGCGCAGTGAGTCCCGACAGCATGTCTTTCAACACAGTCGTATTTTAATTGCGTGATGTCTGCTGCATTGCACTGGGTTGTCCATCAGCCAATCCGAGATGCAGGACAGGATTGAGTTACCTTTCCTCATCTCGGCTGAAGCTGATTCTGTTCAAGTCCCCTGGGGAGACATTGTTGACTGCAGCCAAATATGACTGAAAATGACAACTCACCTTTGCTACCTCGTTGCCTGCTTTCAACACAATTTTGAGAGGCATTTGAGGGGGCTGAGGTTTGAATGAGTGCTATACTTGGAAGGGAATATGGAGCAGACAGCATACCGGTCATGTCTCTCAGCCCCACCACGTGTTCCACCAAGGCCGAAAGGGATATCTTGTTGGGGTCTACAAAGGCTAGACCCATAGCAATCAGAGTACTGTTTGATGTCAGCTTGTAATACATATCTTCTCCTTCAATTGAGAAATGTACTTGCTTTGTCATGGTTGTGATGTGGCAAGACACTTGATGCTGGTACTGCATGCAGCACCTGTATAAATGCCGTGATCTGGTTCAAGGGAACACCTCGCTTAAGCCACATGGTGACTGAAACATCAAGCTATGCTCAGCAGTGGTGCTGAGCCAGCACAATCCCACGCCTGAAGTGTGGCATAATAATGGCAAGTCCACCTCTCAAAAGACACCAACCACGACCACATGCCCTTCAATCTTTCTGCCAATCAACCACCATCACCTACCATCACAATCCCTGTGATGTTCTCATCTGAAAATCAGTTTGCCCAGGGCATGATCGAAGAATGTGCCAAAGAGGTTCAGAGGATCTTTGAGAAGCTGGTGCTGCCCCGCAGAACTTCGGTGGAAATGGAGGCGAGATGGGACGAGGCCATGGAACAGTTGATGAGGCAGCTGGTGAGTCACTAGTTGCATTACTCATCACACTGTGAATTGATGTTTGTAGAACATGGTCTGCACTGTTGTGACCAAGGGAATATTCATCCCTCAGTTCATCATTTCGCTTGACATCCACCTAGCAATGAGCCAAGGCCGATGGCCCCCCTGGCAGTTGATCATGGATGGAAATGTTAGCGCATAGCCAGACCATCCCTGGATGCAACTTCGATCCTCAACACTACCTCTCTCTCCCGCCACCAGCAGAGGGTCTGTGCCTAGGTCAGAGGCCTCTCAGGCAGCGCCTGAATTGCCCAGTCACATCTCCTTCCATGGGATGACTCCCAGGAAATTGATCATGAGCCCAAACCCAGCTATTGCCGCCTCAGTCCCTGCATCTGCCACCCCAACCCCAATATCTGCCACCCCAACCCCGAGGTCTGCCACCTCATTCCCTGCATCTGTCACCCCATTCCCCACATCTGCCACCCCATTCCCCGCATCTGCCACCCCATTTCCTGCATCTGCCACCCCACTCCCCGCACCTGCCACCCCATTTCCTGCATCCACCACCCCATTTCCTGCATCTGCCACCCCATTCCCTGCATCTGCCACTGCTACTAATGTCGTCAAATCCCTCCCCCTCACCAAGGGTGGCTCTGAGGCTGCCAGCCCCTCCTCGACACGACAGGATAAAGGCAAGGGAAAGGCCCAAGCCCCTCCTCCTCAAGGCCCTCCCCAGCATAGTCCCACTGGTGGTGATGGCGATCATGCCCCATCACAATCCAGGGCCGAGGACAAGAGGAAGGGTCTGTCGAGAGGCAGCCACAAAGGGAAGGAAAAGGCCTGAGAGCCAAGTGAGACACATGAAGGAGATGTCAAAGAAACAAGAGGCTGCTCGATGGAAAGAGCCCCATCTGTTGGTTGGTGAACTTGAAACAGGAGCCAAGCGAGAACAAAGGCCAAAGCTCCCTCTCCCCCTTGCCCTTCTCCCTCAGCTGAATCAACAGGATCTGCCTCATGCGACAATTGCTTGAAGTGCCAGCTCGAATGCACTCCCATCGAAGGCCATGCCTGCACACAATGCTATGAGAGCAAGATTCAGTGCAGCTTACTGGCCAAGAAGAGGGCAAGATCTGCTTCCCATCCCCGCTTGAAAGCAAGATCTTCCCAGGTGAAGTCTTCAACATCCAGATCTCAGGAGCAGGAAGCCAGCACTTCCAGCGTCAACTCACCAAACGTCCCTGCCAAGAATGCCTCTCCATCTGCCTCTCCATCTGCTAATGACAAAGAAGAGATTCCTCCCCTCCTCTGAAAAGGACTTGCAAGAGCAAACCCTCCATTTTCGGCCCATCACAAGGCCCTCTACCAACTGCAACTGTAGTTGTCCACGACGGAAACAAAGTAGGTCATTTGCAACAACTAGTACAATAGTGATTCTAATATATTTTCTCGCAGTCCTAGAAGGAGTGGTCTTGCCATCCACACAGAGACACCGCCTCTCATCATCCCAATGGCTTAGTCCACTTCAGGCACACCCACACCTTCAACCCCATCAAAACCCACCGCAGCAGATGAAGACAGGCCGGTCAATGCAACCAAGCACAACATGGTGCTCAAGGAGCTCCAATGCTTTCGAATGCAGCAGGTCAAAATGGATCAATGCATCCAAACATTGGAGGACCGACTCAGGGAGACAGAGCAGGGCCTCGAGACATTCACTCAACTGGTTTGCTGTGTGGCCTGACCTGACTGGCGAAGTTGGCACATCAAAGCTGGCATTCCCTTTTTCAGCTTCAATGCCATCTCTGGAGAGCACTAGCCCTGCGCTCTCTTCAGCTCCAAGTACACCACCACCTAATCAGGAAGTTCCCCTCCCATCCTCACCAACCCCTCAGGCGCTCACCAACTCCCACATGCAATTTCCTGACATTAACAGATCCCCAACCTCCAATCGGTTGATGGTGCTTCACCCACCAATCCCACCTCCTCAGGATCGGCCAAGCCCTCTGCTGGATGAGGCTGCATATGAACATGGTTGTATGCCAGACCATCCACCCCATTAACCTGAAGCAATTCTGGGGTCATTCGCAGGTCAAGTACCTAGCACTGCAGCTGATGTTCCCGAGAATGCGATAGCAGCCCCAGAGAGTAAGGAAGAGCCATCGTGCCAACCTGAAATTGTGGAAGGGCCAGATAAGGGCCCAAAGAAGGGAAAGCAGCCGGAGAACATAACTTCGGATCCATATCATGGTATGCTGGTTTCATTCCAAGGAAAAGATGAAAATAGAGCTGGTAGTAATGAACAAGTGCAAGGGACTGCAAAGCAGCCGGACGTCAGGCCCACATCGAAGCCAAAAGCCATTGAGGGCCAGGAGGGGCAGCTAAATGCAAAGGGTACCCAATCTTCCATCTCTCAGCAGGTGATCATTAATCTAATTTGTGGCAAAGCTCTTGATCAGACCATGCCAAGTTCTAGCAGCACTGGCCGAGATAAGGTGGGCCCACCAAGGCCAAAGCCAAAGCTGATGAGGAAACAGGAAACTGGTCTGGAGGGAGAGCCGAAACAACTCCAAGGGAAGGATCAGTATATGTGTCGACCCACTCCAGGACCAGGGGAAAGCCAACAAGCTACCAATAACAGTAAGTGCAATGTCTCTCGCCGATCACTCTGCATCTTGAGTGGTCATCTGGATACATGCAGGCTTGGCCAAGAGCATATCCAATGGAAATGATATTGATGAGGTACCAGTGATATACACAGAGCTGAAGGCAACCATGGCTCCACAACATGAACCCCCGGTGTATGCAAAGCAAGCCAAAGCAGGTTCTGATTCCCCACATCCAGTGTTAAAATCTGCCATGAAGAAGCCAAAAGTGAATACCTTGGCAGTTACTCCTGGTAAACCAGATGGTACACAAGATGGGCCGAACACAAATCATCCTTCTCTCAAGCCAAAGATCAGAAAGCCTACATCCAGCAATGCTCCTAAGTCAGCTTCGGGTGAGTGAAGAAGTGGCATGATCTTGGGACAAGGCCGATACTCCTCATACAGACCAAAATGTGACCGAAAAAATGACTACATCCAAAAGCACCGAGGGGGTGCTGACTGAGGATGAATCTGGGCTGAAACAATGCCAAGCATCAAACAGCTTAGATGGTGGGTTAAATTGTATTCTTTAGCTCTTATCACCTTCACCCATATTTTCTAAAGCAGGCGCTCAGCCGACCAAAAGGTCAAAGACTTTGCCACAAGGTGATGTTGCAACAGAAACGATGCCCACTCCCAATGCAACTTCCAGACAGTTAGATGTCAGTGAGTCAGCAACGCCGGTCACTCCCTGGAGGTCTGGATGGGAGCACCGACCCCCAAACTGGCCAGATGAAGATTATGAGGTCCAAAAAGGCGGTTGGGTGAATCCTCAGGCCAATGATCGCATTGTCACACCAATCACAAGAACAGCAAAGAGATACATTTAGGTTATCTACTTAGTACCATGCTTGATGTCCATGTATGTACAGATGGGGTTCGAGGTGTTATTTACATGTCCATAAGAAATGGCACAACAAATGAACAAACCAGGTACAACTATTATGGGATCCTCAAACACCCTCAGGCTCTACACCTTCCATGGAGTCATCCTCAGGGCTATCAGGGTACTGCTGCAGAAGTTGAATGGCCTCGGCCCACATATCCTGCCCAATGTTCTGGGTATGTTTTGGGGGACCATACTTGACTTCGCCGGTCATTGGGCGGGAATCCCGGGTCCCCCCTTCTGTTTGAAAACCATTAGGGCATCCACACTGATGTATATATTCCACAAACCTTCAGTACCTTCGTTTTCACCTTCCTGGCCAACAAGTCTTACCTCACCTTTTACCTTATGCTGGCTGGCTTTGCCCTTCTTCTGGCTGGCCATACCTTTGTCCACGTTCAACCCGCCCTTGGCCATGGCGGTCCCTGGGGTTGAAGCCCTGTCAGCCTTTCCTTTCTTCTGGCTGGCCGTTACTTTGTCTGACACTGTATCACTGGTGTTTGACATGCCCTTGGCCATTTCGGCCCCTGGGGTTGTGGCCCTGCCTTCCTTGCTGACCGATTTACCCTTACCCTTGGCAACGTGCTGCTCATTGGCGCTCAGTAATCCCCTCTCTCCTCTGCAATTCAGTCCCTGTTCAGTACACTCCTCGGCCTTCCCCTTGCCTTTTTCCCTTGCCTGATTGCCGGTTGGGTCCGGACCCATGGCTTCCCCACCCTGGGCTACTGCTTCCCCATCACTCTGATAGTCAGGGTCGAGATCCTCTGCCTCCTTAGTTCTGGCACGTCATCCTCTGCCTCTCAATCCTTTTGGAAGCCTAGCCTTCTTTGATGGAGGTACGGCCCGGTCCTCATTAGGCGTGTCCAAAGGTTCCTGGAGGTCCCCCCACTGGTCCAACCAATACTGAAACTCAAACACATCGTCTGGGTCAGCCTTCTGCCTTGTTCAGATAAATTCCAAGAAGGTCCATGCCTCCACTGCTTTCAGGTAACTTGGGTCTCCTGGGAAGCGAAATCTGGGAGGCAGATGCTTGGGCAGGAACAATTCCGCTGCCTTGGTGGACAGCATTCGGAATGGGGCAGTTGAATTTGGCCTCCTACATGCTAACCCTGTACCCAGGCAATCACCCTCAACCCTGAAGTCCACTTGCATGTCCTTGGATCACTTACAATAATGTGTGGTCAGAAAGCCTCTGACCATAGACTGCATCTCAGGCTGGCTGGCCCCTTTCATGTCGGGAATCCATATGGTGCCATTCTCCTGGAGGACCTTTCTAACAGCTTCATGTTTGTCCCTTCGGCCTGTTTTCGTTCCCCTCTTCTCCTTCCCTCCCTCGGTACTTCCCTCTGGCTCTGCCCCTTGCTTGTCATTACCAGGTCCCAACTTGAAGCATTCCTTAACAAAGTGATCCAAACTCTGTTGAATTTCCTCAGTCCCTTCAAAACTTGGCCTGTCATCAATGTTGTCATTGAAGTCAAGTCTGCAGGGTATTGAAACTGTCCCCTGGAAGGGATTCACATCAGACTTACATTTGCGAAAACATCTCCCCCTTCTCTCCTTTAAAACCAGACAATATGACCATTCAGACGCCCCCTCTCCCACATCTCTTCGGCAAAACTCTTCATTACTGGGACGGCCTTGTTCAAGGCAAATCTGATGGGATACATCAACACACACATGGGACAATTGTAAGAAACATATTCACCAGGCCTGAACCTCGAACTCGATGGTACCACATGTTGTTGGCCCGATACTGGTTAAAGAATTTCTGTCCACCTATCTTCCACTTAGGAAGAGGACACAAACAGCCACAGAGTCTGATGTAATGAGGTTCTGCCTGGTTTCTCACTTACCACGAGAAAACGACGCGTATTTTCCTTTTGTACATGTTTTTGGCTGAATTTGACTTTGGCAACTTACTCATCCATCCCCCCTCCAGATTGTCGCAGCCACAACACTTGTCCCAGGATTAAGCTTTGTCAATAGCCATGCATGAGGCAACAAGGATAGCGGGTTTGGTTTCGCAGTCAAACCAGACATCACTGTTTACTCTGATGGTAGGAAGGAGAAAATTGGTCACTGTGATACCCAAACAATGGAAATGCATATCGAATTCAAGTGGAGGGGTCAGGACCCATTTCTCATCCCGAAGGGCAATACACCACTCAAGGAGCAGGCATTTGTAAGGAACTCCAGCTTAGCTATAGAGATGCTGGGGCAGATAACAGCCTATGCTGCAGCACAGATGTCCAGACAATTCCGCACACATATCTTTTCCATCTTCATCACTCATCAGAATGCATGCATTCTTCGGTGGGATAGGGAAGGGGTTGTAGTCACAGAACCTATTCCCTACTGTGATGACCCAGCACTTATTGAATTTCTGTCTCGTTATTCGTGGGCCTCCCAAGAAGTGCATGGTGTCGACACCACAATTTCACACGCCACTGACCAGGAAGCCCAGCTGGCAAGAGAAAAGCAAGGGTTACCCCCAGGGACACCAATGTTCAAAACTAAGGTCCCAAAGGCAGAAACTGCAGCCGAACGACCCATGTCACCCAAGTCTGTGGTCTCAGTCGTTTTTCCTGCTTCCCAGCTTCTCTCCGAACTCCCCGCTTGTCGTGTGACATGTGGTTGTCCTGCATACCACATTGAGGGGGACTGTGTCATGTATCTCAAGGACTCATGGTGCATTGTTGCTGAAGGTATTGTCCCCGAAGGTGATATTTATGCAAAGCTGAATAAGGCAGGAGTTCAGCATGTCCCTATCTGCCTTGCATACGGGGAACCAGAGGGCCACAGTTTGCAATGGCCACAAACTCGGACGTGTTCACAGCAAGATTGGGCTTGTCGTTTCCAGCTGCATATTTCGGCTCACTCTCACTATCAACTTGTTCTCAACATCATTGGAAAAGCACTGTCCAAGTTCGCTTCCACTAACAAGCTCGTGCAAGCAATACGTGATGCGCTGGACGGTAAATGATTTCTGAATGTCAATCCGATCAGAAGCAGAATGATAATGTCTTCTTTCTAGCTCACAAAGGCACATTGTCATATCCCATTCCGGCCCCTATCCCATCATCTCTGGTCATCTCCTTGATCACAGGTCTATCTCCAATGAACTCCATCCGGAGACCCTCTCTGGAAACCCTCGGACTTGTACACCCCTTTGGATTCCCCTTATGCTCTCTACCCTAGTCCCCTTTAGCGATAGTCTACAATCTACATTATAGTTTGTACCGCCCTTCTGGCCTTCACATTTCCCCATCCTCCGTTCCTATGTACATTGCCCTTCCGGCCTTCACATTACTCCATCCTCTGTTCCTATGTACATTTCCCTTCCGCATTCACTCCAGACCCAGACTTCTTCTGACATTTCCAGTATATAACTCCATACTTCTCTGTTGTACCTTCAGTACAAAAATTATATATATGTTCGTGTATAATGTCACAACATTAAAAAAGGTCCTCCTCTTCCTGTCCTTGTCTCTTCCATCTCTTTCTTTTACCTTGGACCTCCGACCCTCCGAAATATGAGGACCCGTGGGCTTGGCAAGGGCGCGACACATAAGTCCTGCGCCACTGTCCTCACCCCCTCCGTTCCCTTGGTTCTCTGATAACTCCAGCATTCTCGTTAGCTAGAGACTACCCCCCTCACCTCCAAGATTCACTCCATGATCTCTGAGATCACCTCCTCCACTTCCACCTAGAGTTCTACCCAATCATCTCTGGACCTTTGTCTGCAGACCCTCCGACTCCAGAACTCCAGACTTGCACAAGAGACAAGACCAGGAGGAATCAGGACTCTAACACACATGCGTTATCAAAATTTTGCATCAGGACATCAGTGCTGGCAACATCGTGATTTTAATGGGAAGAGAATACTTGATCAATTGGGAGCTGGCCAAAGATTTCAATTCCAAATCACCTTGCAGATTATCACGCATGGTATGTTAGATCCATTGCTCCGCTGTGGCCTCCTTTAAAACAAATTTTGATCAGGGGACTTGGCAGTTCATGTCCGCATGCCTGGTGAAAGACAGAAGTGCAGAACAAGATGCTGCTGGCGGTATGGAGTCCGCGTTCTGGGTCCTTTTGTGGACTGCCCTCATGTATTCACCGTCGTCTGCTTCTGACAAGCAGTGCAACAGATTCATACAGAACACCTTCGAAATAGACGAAGGTTCAGAGGGGAAACAGAGTGTTTTCGCTGCACAGAAAATATTCGATCCACCTCTCTTTCCCAATAGAGAGGCATTAAACAAGCTTTTGAAAGAACTCATGGACCTCTTCAAATACCACTATGACATAGTTGAGAGCAGTGACGAGACAATCTTGGCTGTGGCACATGACCCCACGACCCCATTCCTGGTCACTCATCTAGCATTGAGGTGTGCTGAAGCTTGCACACATAAGGACTCATGACCACATCATCAAGGTGTTTGATAAAGACCTGAAATTGGATTGGTTTGCCAATGATGCAGCTCAAGAACAAATGTTTCAAATAACTAGTGCTCGTGAAGTTCAGGAGGTGACTATGAAGAAGTCGAAGCACACATTGGAGCTGATAGACAAGCAAAAAAGTTGCAAGAGGCCAAAACTTGTGACCCGCAAGGCTGTATCTGACAACATCCTTGGGAGACACTCTCCCTTCAGTGATGGTCCCTCGTCATGTGAGGAGCAGGATGAAGAGGGAGAGTAGTCTAAGTAGTCGTTCAAGTAGTCCATTGCCCGGCCAAGATCCTTGGCTGTAGTTCCCATACCTCATGTTTTTCCTATACCCCTTTGAATCATATACAATGTCCTTTACGTGCAAGTACAAGGTCATGATGGCCCTGTGCTAGACCGGTTGGTCTGACATCTCTACTTTTTTCATCACCCGTTCGGCCGATCTCTTAGAGGTATATAAACAGGTTGGTGCCCATTGTTTGACCTCACCATACTCCTTTCTTGCCAACCCATTCACTCGTTTACTATTCCATTTACTACTTCCCAGTCCCCACCTTCGTTTATTGCCAACCACTTCATCAGTAGACTATGCCTAAGGTACCCAAAGACACCCTGCTCTCGCAGGGTATGGTAGACTGTTCATTGGGTGGGCAAGTTTGTTGTCTGTCCGCAAAGGTGCAGGCTAATCAAGGTAAGTGAAAATAACTCAACACTATCGTTTTAAGTCGTTAACCATCCAGAAGAGGACCTCAACCAGGAAAAAGTCACCCACCAGCAAGATGCCATTGCCAAAGCAAAGAAACATAAGGAGTGGATCTGAAAGCGCGACCAAGTGGCGAAAGCTGCTCAACAAGATCCTCTCAAGACGAAGCCCACTCAAGTGCAAGATGCCGATGTCCATGTCCCCTTGGTGGTGGATAAAGCAGTAGGCAATTAGTCATCTCTTTCACATGTCGCTCATCTGGCATCTATTAGTTTGTATCATGCGTGGCAGGGGGACTTGGCTGAACGGTGACCCGTATGGATCTTGCTGCCACCCCAACACTTGTAGCATGGAAGGGTAACATCCCTCCGTGACCCAAAATTACAATGAATAATAAGGTACGTATCCGACATTCTTGTCATCCATATATCTAACTATTGGTAGTGGTCTCAGCCTCAGCCCGCACATGTTCACCTTGAAGAGCCTGAGCAGCCTCTCAAGTTTGAGCATCTCGCCTTAAATTTCCCCAACCTGAGCACGTGCAAGAGAGTCTGTGACTGTGAGCTAACTCCATTTCCTGGGGAGGACAAGTAAGTGCCATGCTTATATTTGACATGTACTAACTATGTCCCCAACCATAGAACCGGTGACTACACCGATTTTCCCCCCCTTAGTCAGCCTAGGAAGCACGTGAACCGTGAGCCAAGTCCATTTCCCAGGGAGGACAAGTAAGTGCTGTGGTTACATTTGACATGTACTAACTATGTCCCCAACCAGTGACTACGCTGATTTCCCCCCCCCCCCCCTTAGTCAGCCTAGGAAGCATGCGTACCACATGCTGCAGAGTCATGACAAAGAACCTACTACAGTGGGTAAAACAGTCAAAAAAGAAGCCGACCCAGGTGATGGTAAAAGCCTAGCGGCTGATACTGCACCACTTGACGCTAGCAACAAGTCTCCTACTACTAACTCATCTCAAGACAGCAAGAAGTCAATGAATACTCGGCCCAAGGTGGGTGACTACGATGCTGCTACTCGACACATCATTGACACCGCTATCAAGCTTTATCATGCTCAGATGTTGATAGAGAACCCCTTCCCAGAGCCAGATGTCGAAGCTGAGTGGGCAACATGTGCCTGGAATGCTGCCCGCAAATTATATCAAAGCATGCAAGTCAAGCTGGACCAGAGTATCATGAAACTGGTAAGTGAGTTACTTTTCGGCTTGCCAGAAAATAACTCTCTGTAGATCACAGCACGAGGATCCCACTTGTGCGGGCAATTCAAAACGAAAGTGCACCTTGTTGTCACCATCTCGTATGGATTTGAGATGGACAACAAACTGACCGTTAAAGAGAACAACCGTATGCTTGCCACCAAGCTCAAGTACAAGTCAGCATTTGCATGCCGCGTACATTCCTCATTTCAGAATGTGAATGTTCTAACCAGAGACACTACCTCAAGGAGCTCCAACCTTGCCACACTGGCATTTACAAAAACAAGTCCATTCAGCAGATCATCAACGAGGTTTTGTTCAAGAACAAGTTCGATGAAGGGACCAAGTGGTCGAAGTTCTACAACCCTTTTCCCAAAGTCGCTTTTGCACTAACACTCATGGCGGTAAGTACCCAATGGAGTCCATCATGCAAGTACTAACAGTAAAGACAGATTGAGTGTGCTCTTGATAAATGGGTAACTGGACAGCGCAAATTGATCCCATTCCGCGAAGACAACTACAAACCGCTCTACCTTCGACATATCAAAACACTTGACTACTTTGAGCAACAAACACTCGAAATGCATATACTGCCAACTATCTTAAATCAAGTCTACGTGAATGGAAGGTGAGTTGTGATGCAGCAGCTCCTCCATCGGTCCGATCCAGTATAGGTCACATGCTGGTGTTCCCATGGCGGAATCAGACGACATCGACTTGGAGGAGTTCATCCCAGATGATGTCATCCAAGATACAATTGAAGAATTCGGCAGGGATGTTGAAGGATTCGATGAGCAGGACGTGGAGGGAGGTGATGTGGTTGAAAAGGATAGAGAGGTAGTCGAGGTGGTTGGACAGTCTGAGGTTGAGACAGAGGTAGAGGATATGGACGATATGGAGGAGTAGATTCAATACAGTGTTTCTATGTTCAGATGACCTTGTAGTAGTGCTCTATGTAGTGCTATATTGTTCGCTATAGTGCTACCTGCCAATGACTACAGCTTGCTACAGGTCACTACTTAGAATTTCTAAGGAAATAAAGCCACTACATAGTACTCTATTGAGGGGGAAAGACTATACTGCCTATCAGGACTATATACACTATGTAGTACTATATAGTAACTTCTTTTTTTCCAGATGAAGGAGGTAGATTTGAGCAGCGAATTCATAGACTGGGGGTGGAGGGGGCCAGCAAGGAATTCCCTGGGTGGGTAGAAAAAGAGGTTGCTGATGCGGTAGTAAATGTCATAGATCTTTTTGGACCTGCTGGCACCCGACAGCACACAGATTAAGATGCTGTGGACGATGGTGGCACAAGAGCTAGATTGAGGAACCAAAGATGAAGGACCCAGAGTCAAAGTCCTTAGGTTCACAGCCAAGGGAGTCAAAGTCCCTAGTAGTGAACAGGACCTCACAGTGTGGAGCTGAGTGGTCTCAGGTCGAGGGAAGGATGGTGGCACTGGTGTAGTTTGAGGAACAGACTTATTGAGCGACTAATCTATTTGGGGAGGCAATGTCCCTTTCTAAGAGGGTTGAAGAATGTATACATCAATGGACTGAGGGGATGTGAGGTTGAAATGAGTGGATGTGGTGGAATCTATGATGGTTGGGACTCACCATGTGGGTAGTAGAGGTTGCTGGAGTGGACGCCAGCAGGAGACCCGTCGATGTAAACACCAATGAGGACACTGACAAACTACCCAAAGAAACTCCTCAGTGTAAACACTGGTAAGTTAAGTGACAAACAGTGGATGGGACAAGGAAGCTTGTCAATGTAATCACTGATGAGCTATGAGGGCAACGATGACATGCCTTGGTGTAAACACCAGTGAGCTGGGGATGATCTTGAGACCAGAGCACGAAGTAATGCCTGGTGGTTTGTTCAATTCGGGCAATCATCGAGAGGGTGGTTCCATCTTCTGGGTTGACTACCAGAGGGACAGCTGAGACACTATCTGCAGGTAGTGAGGAGAAGCTACATGCAGTAAGTACTTCCAAACTATGGCAAGAAACAAAAAACACTCGAGTTTGCTCACAGTGGGAGGTGATGTATTCTGGGTCCCATATAAGAGTACTATACATATATTACTAATTGAGTCTATGGAATTGTAGACTTGTAGTCCAATGGTTATGTTGGGCATGCCATGTGTGATGTGGGACCACAGTTGTGGGTTTGACCCACTGTCAGTGATCTTTTTTTGCTTCATTTTTTTGACATAATTTTCTTCCCACACATGTGGGCAACACGTGGGTGGTCTGGATGTCTGCGCAACTTGGGTGTGTATGTAATGCACACCCGCATTTATGACCACTGGCAGCTAGTGCTACATCCCCCAACGTCCTTTCATCCCTACCACCACCATTACACAGGCAACATGGCAGTACAACCCCAACAAGTTCCTCATAAATGCTCGTCCAATGCATATTCAACGCTTGGAACATGCATGTGTTGTCGACTTGGTGCCCAGCACATATCCCAATCACACTCCATTTTTTTTCCCAGAGTGCCAATGTCAACAACAATGATGTGGGGTTGATAGTGAACGTGGATGCGCTTTTGCTGATTTCCGGAGACCCTGCTGCAGAAGATGAGCCCATCCGAAAAGGCATGGCCTTCCAGGTGCGTCGGATGCTGGTCTTGGGTGTGGTGTAGCTGACTCGATGCGTGCGCATACAGACATCATGTAATGCACAGTGCAGTAGTGACGTAGCGTGCTGCGATATAAAGAAGAGTTCGCGAGTATAGAGATACGAGAGTGAGTGACGAGTAGAGGAATCCTCGAGGAGCGATGCCGAGCTTCGAGACGATGCGAAGCCTAAGCTGGTCTCACCTATCTAGGAACATCGCTAGACTCGGTGGTCACTAGAAACTACACTGATATTGCGTAGAACTAGCTTAGGGAAATTACAGGAGGGCGAGAGAGCGCCCTTATATACGGTAGGCCCCTTCTAAATAATGAAAGGATGCACAGCATCTGCAGTAGCTAAGGTATGACTTGATGCGCAGCATATGAGTCATAATGAGTCATGATAAGTCATGACGAGTCATAAATAAAAGGCTATGCCACAGGTGGTGAAGTCTGAATAAGGCGACTGCGGCGGAATGGGAAGGAAGTCTAAATATGGTAATGGCAGGGTGCCGTGTGAGATGGAAAGGAATAGAGATCGGGAGACGTATCTGGTATAATGGAGGACGACTCCATTACGAATACAACCGCATATGGTGAAGAGAACGAGACTAGGAGTTGAGTAAATGAAGAAGTGTAGAGAAAAAGTGTATCCCCTCGTAAACCGTAACATTACCCCTTTTCTATTGTCGAAGCACCTGTGAGACCATTAATCCAACTCCTCTCCCTCATTGACCTTGTAGTCAGTAGGGTTGTAGTCGTCAAGAGGGTTACGCCGGAGGGGACAGATATTGTCAGAATGCCCAAGTTCTCCACAAGAGGAGCAACGGCGGCAGGGACAGTAGGCCTGGATATGGCCGGGGGCAGTGACTCAGCAGAATGGGCACTCATAGTGAGGGCAATCTGTGCAGAGATGTCCTCGCTGATTGCAGGTGAAACAGCGTCCTAGGACGGGGCGAGCGGGATGAGAGGGAGTAGGAGGGAGAGAGGGGAGCGCGTCTACGTCGATGGGACGAGATTCTGATCCTGGCGCCGGCGAGGGCGAAGCTGTGAAGTCCTTGTTAAAGCGACCGGAGGTGGGGAATGGAGTTGTCTGTCTCGACTTTCCTCTATTTCCCTGAGAACGTTGCCCCACAGCTCGGGCTGCTGAGCTGGGGAGCCCAAATGAAATTCCCTTGCCACGTCGATTGAGTTGACGAGGATGACAGGTGGGAGTCGGAGTGGTGGGATGTTCTCGAGCGGGGAGTACGTTAGCAGGTTCGGGAGTGGGTGTCCCTCGTCCGAGGAGGGGAACGGTGGCGAGGAAAGCGAGGACCTCTGGGTCGTCGTCGGAGAGAGAGGAGAGTGGTCCAGGAACAGAAGGGCAGCTAGCTCCTCCAGCAACGTCAACACTTCTTGATCGGCGAGATGGTCCAGCTGCGGGAGTTGGCGGAGGAGGGACAGGGAGGGGTGCTGTAATGGTGGAGTCATCGGCCGAGGAGGAGGAGTCAGAGGACGAGGCATTTGGGGTGACGGTGGAGTCATCATCCCAGATGGGGTTTCAAAGGTTGCAGGCCCAAGTGTCCCCGTCCCAGGCGTTGCCCGGGTGGTCGTCCATGTAGTAACCTCGAAGGTTGGCTGATAGGGTGTTAACAAGGGGTCGCAAAACGTGCATGTACAGATTGGAGGGGATTGCCATGATGACATCAGAGAATCCGTGGTCATGGAGGGCATCCAGGATAACGTCTCTGGAGGAATGGATGGCCTGTTCCATGGCGGCGGCGTAGACAGGCAAGATCCCATCTGGGAAGAGCTGGCCGTGGAGTGTCCATCTGGTGGTGTATGCATGAAAGATGAGGCCCAGAGATTGGAGTACGGAGTTATCCCTATAAAGGGGGCAAAGGGAGATGCGTTGGGCCGTGGCAGGATTCTCGAGGAGAGAAGCGAAAAGGATTCGGCGGGTTCAGTCTGGGAGACGGTGGAGTCGGACTGGGAATACGGAGGGGGTTCCATTCAAAGAATTGGACATAAGTGGGAGAAGATGGTAGCGAAGATGACAAGTAGAGGAGTGAGGGCTCAACTCGAGAGGTAGGAGAGTATTTGGATTACAGGGGGAAGGCGAGAGGATCCCTGGCCTTATATTCTTCCAGGAGGTCCACAGCATGTCCTAAATTGGACTCGGGTTCCCAGGTATTTTCGGAAGACGGATAGCCTTTCCATGAAACAAGATAGTGGCGTCAGCGGGCAGAACCCCAATGGGCTAAGATTTGTTTGATTTCAAATTCCTCTTCCCCATCTATTACGTCCGGCAGAAGCAGAACAAAGTTAGGTCCGTGTTCAGCAGTTTCCCGATAGGGGGTCAGAAGCGATGCGTGGAAGGCGTTATGGATCTTCCATGTCTTGGGTAAGCGGAGTTTGTACGACACAGGCGATATGACTTGTGAGATTTCAAATGGTCCCTCGCATCGAGGGGCGAGTTTTCAAGAAGGGTAGCGGAGTTTTAAGTTTCGGCCCTCGAGCCATACCTTATCTCCTACTTTCCAAGGGTTGAATTTAGAGGTTACACGTTTGCGCATGTATCATTGGGCTTTTTCGTGGGTGGCGGTGGCTTCCTGGCGAGCCTCATCGAGGTCTCCTAGGCGTTTTTCTAGAGTGGGGAGGAAGGTTTTCGTTCCTAAAGGTGGATAAGCTCTTGGCTCGTATCCCATCATCAAGCTAAAAGGAGTCTTTCCCATTACAGAATGGACGGAGGAGTTGTGGCAATACTCCGCCATTGGCAATAGGTCCGACCATCAGGTGGCGTCTCCTTGGCAAAAGATCTGAAGATAGGTTTCCAATTCCTGATTGACCCGTTCCGTTTCTCTGTCAGTCTGTGGGTGGTAGGCGGAAGAGAGGAGCGGATCATAATCTAGGAGCCTCGCTAGTTCTAGAGCAAAGGCCGAGGCGAATTGCGGACCGCGGTCCGAGATAACCTTGTCATGGAGCCCAAAGCGGGGAAAGACTTTTTCGAAAAATAATTGTGCGACGCCCTCAGTGTCCGCACTCTTGTGAGTAGGGGTGAAAATTACCCCCTTTGTAAGGCCATGGTCGACCACGACCATAACCGAATCAAATCCTTTAGACGGCGGCAAGTCCGTGATGAGATCGACCGACAGACACTGGAAAGGGTGAGAGGAAGTGACCGGGAGAGGGGTAAGAGGCAGGACAGTGGGGTGTGTGTTGACTTTGTTGGCTTGGCAAACTGCGCAGCCTTGGATAAATCGACGGACAAACGCTGTCAAGCCAGGCCACCAATAGTCGCGCTGTACCTGATTAACGGTCCAGTAATAACTGCCATGACCCCCCGCAGGTGAGTCATGGATGGAGTGGAGGAGGTCGTTTCAATGGGCCTCGGGCACGTAGGCCCGATCCTTGAAGTAGAGTAGGCCATCATCAAAGCGCCAGTCGTGATAGTGGAACGAGGGATCCCCAAGGTACCCTCGTGCAACTTGCAGAGTTGGTCAATGACAAAGCCGTCGGTAGAGCAAGATTGCTCAATGGCATGTCGGAGGTCTGTGTCGATTCATTTCAAAAATAGCTCTCCAGGGAGAAGGGTAACTTCGGCGTTGTCATCCAAAGTATCTAGAGTATCCTTCCGAGAGAGAGCGTCCGCGGGGGCCATGTTATTCCGCGGTACGTGTTGGAACAGGAGGTCATAGTCCTGTAGCGTCAACAGCCATCTAGCTTGCCGCCTAGAGAGCTTTCTGGGGTCTTTAAAGTAGCACAGATTCTTGTGATCTGTGAGGATAGTTACGGGCCGGTCGGTTCCGGTGAGATAGTGGCGCCACTCCTCTAGTGCGCGTATAACCACTAGGAGTTCGCGATCATAGATATCGTAGTTGCATTCCACTGGAGAGAATGTGCAGGAAATGTAGCAGCAAGGGTGTAAGTCGCCATTGGTGTCCTTCTGCATTAATACGCCTCCAGTAGCCATTAGCGAGGCATCAGTCATGACGTAAAATGGTTTGGAGGTATCCGGCATAGAGAGTACGGGTTTCGAGGTGAAGGCCTGACGGAGGAGGTCGAAGGCCTGTTGTTGCTCGTGTGTCCAGGACCACGGCTGCCCTTTCTTTGTTAAGTCCAAGATTGGCCTGGCAATTTCTGAGAAGTTCGGAATAAACTTGCGGTAGAAGTTGCAGAACCCTATGAAGGAGTGGACTGTGCAAACCATAGTAGGTGGTTCCCAGGTAGCGATTGCCGATAACTTGGTAGGGTCCATTTGTTGCAATAGCGGGGATCCGGCGTTCACGCCAGGATCCCGAGGATCTACTGTAGGGTACTTACCTTTGGACTGGAGAGAGTTACTCAGAGATGACAGCGGTAGCGGATCAAGAGAGTATTATTCATATTCAGACTCAGCAGAGTCTTATATACGCTTTGTAATGATTACTTAATATCTAGTATACGGTAGATACGTAGATATAAAAGTGAGAAGTTATAAAGTAAAAAGTGAACATCCGCACAATCTAAGACGGCGAGTTGAATTCCAAACTGAGCTGAGAGCGGAACTCCTTGAACTTGACATGTCCAAGGTTCTTTGTGAACATATCCGCAGGGTTGTCAGTCCCTGGGATGTAGAGTAGCTCTACTTGCTTCCAGA
>JBBPJO010000240.1:0-18107 GCA_038088815.1 Boletus nobilissimus | reverse complement strand
ATCTGGAATTCCTGCAGATGAAGTCATTTTCCAGCAGGATAATGATCCCAAACATACCTCCAGAACAGCCAATATTTGGTTTGAGGAGCAAGATATCAAGATTCTGGATTGGCCTGCTCAGTCTCCAAACCTTAACCCCATTGAACACACTTGGAGTCATCTCAAAAGATGTCTTTCTGGTTATGAAAGGGCTTCTACAGGAGTTCATCAGTTATGGGATAGGTTGGTGGTAGAGTGGGGGAAATTTTCTGAGGATGATTGTCAGAAATGGATAGAAAGCATGCCTAGAAGGATTCAGGCAGTTATTAAGGCCAAAGGAGGTCATACCAAGTACTAAATATCCTATCTTGTACAAAGTCAAAAAACTGTCCCAATGAGTTGTCATTTTGAAATGGATGTCATTTCATCAAATCTTATTCAAATCCCTTGACCCTTGGGCCAATAGAAAGCCAAGAGTAAGTACATTATTTCATACTCTCATATGTTAGATAGGGGTTAGGGGGTATTAGGGGTTATTGACTTTAGTGAAAAACATGCAAACATTGGGACAGTTTTTTGAGCCACTGTACATCCTACCAGTACAAACTGTCCCAGGAGTAAAACAGTCGCCCTTCTTCGAATCCAAGTCAAATTTACAGTGATTGTAATGCACAGCGTAGTATTGACGTAGCGTGCTGCGGTACGAAGAAGAGTTCGTGTGTAGAGAAGTGGGGGCGAGTGACGAGTAGAGGAATCTTCTGGTATAATGGAGGACGACTCCATTACGAATACAGCCGCATACAGTGAAGAGAACGAGACTAGAAGTCGAGTGAATGGAAAAAGCGTAAAGGAAAAAGTGTACCCCCTCGTAGACCGTAACAGTGATTCAGACTCTTCAAGCTACACTTGATGGAAACAGTGGAAATGGAGTAAAAATGGATCTGGTAGACAGAGTGCTCGAAAGGGCAGATGCAGCGGTCGACGAGGAGGTCAGGGGCACACATGGAAATGTGCAGGTCGATGTTGGAGCATAGCGTAACAGCATAACTCTGCACCCCAACTTTGGTATTCAAACACAGTATTTAGACAATTTGGGTGTGAGAACACCTCTCATCCCGTTCCATAATGGTGTTGAGAGGTACATTCTTGTCCCGCCCTTTGTACAATGACACACACTCATACCTTATCGTATTATAGACTCACGCGTGTCGTAGGTACATATAATTACATCCCATTCCATAACGGTGTTGAGAGACTCACGTGTGTTGTAGTTCTAACAGTCAAGTGGGAGGGCGCAGAGACGCAGCAAAATGTGTTGATTGAGGGAGAGAGCTGGAGTGTGAGCGCACAAGTACAATCAATGATGGAAGCTGAAGAAAACAATCAGCACACCGAAACAGGTAATGGAGACATACCTCAGGCATCCCCAGCACCACCCAAACCACCTGACAAACACATGGAGAAATCTACTGAGCCCCCAAGCATCAAGCTTGAGGGGGAGGGGGAGGGGGGTGTCAGTGAAGTTCAAAGTTGGATCTATCAGCACCAAAGAGTTGTCAACCACACTGATAGGATACGCCATGGAACCAATAGGAACAAGCACATTGCCAAAATGAACATGCTATATAGTACATAGAGTTAGAGGGTCTGGGGGACCCATGGATGAGCAAAAAAAAAAAAAAAGTTGAGAGGTATTGAGGCTAATTGGAACATCTGAAATGCTGACAATGGCAGGTGCCAGAAGGTGGTGCAATGAGCAACATGCCCTGCGACTCAAAATGAGCTTGCTAGCTCGATCGGAGGAGGCAAATCAGCACAAACAGCCAAGCCCACAGGTCCACATATACCTGTGCCATCCAACGACTTCCCAGTGACCCCAAGCCGCCTCGAGTATGTGGACTCACTGCATTGACATGGATCGCTGTTGGTACCAGCAGAGACCTTTCTTATACTTGTCAATGTCACCATGACTAGCGCTCATATGAATAAATTGACATCATTGACCATCTATCATCTGCGTGATGGCACAAAAACCTTCAGCCGAAGAGGTGATTGGGGTCATCATAAAACTGGGCCAATTTCCTAAGCGTCATACCAGAGGGTAACAAATGGAAATGGAAATGGAATCCGGATGAAAATCTGCGTGTGCCACAGCCGCAATTATGGGGATGAGTGAGCTTGTAGACAAGGTAATAATAATCAAAAGTGAGACAGAAGGATCAGATACAAGAACACAACATCCTGGCAGGATGATGTATAATCCACTCTAACTACCATCAATTGATGATGCAATATTTACTCTAATTGCCATAAGCCGTTTATAATGCAATACAATGCAATGCAATATTGTCGCCTGAGACAAAGACATGTATGTACATAGAACATATTGGGAGCATATGGTTCATTGTCATGGCAATTGCTTCATTGCCATGACAACGAACCATATACTCTCAATATGATGCCAGGACATAGTTGCTCGTGTCTGTGGTGTGTACGCTTGGAGTGTGATTACATAATCCCCTTCAGAGCGGTGACCAAAAGCAGCCACTACTCCCACAACACATCCCAAGGGAACATCATGTTTTTGTGTTTTCCCCTTTGCTCTAGCAGTACATCCCCTGGTCTTAGGGGTGTGTAAATGGGGTATGATAGTATTAAACAGTATTTAGGAACATTTCTGGCCGCTCAAATTGTGATATTAATATGTAGATAGGTAGATATGTGGAAAATACAGAAACCAAAAAAAGTGTTCGCATTTTTTATTACCTGGGTATAGGGCTGGTCCCCAGATAGTATATGTGTATAGGAAGTATGTACCAGCAGCTTTCTTTGTGGGGATCTGTCCTGGTGATGTTATGGGTACATGGTCCTCCTACCCCTGAATTACAGAAAAGCAGTTCGCATTTTTGATTGGCCAGGTAGACATGGACTAAGGATTGGTGTCCATGCACCTCATATATGCATCTACAGGATATCAGCGGCTTGGATCACAGGGAACTTCCCCTGGAATGCAGGATCGGATAAAAAGCATACCCCCTATATACTCTGAAGCTACCACACCCTGCATCAGGGCAACTATCTAGAGACCTATAGTACATACTGCACACTACAATACCAAGTTTGCGAAAAGCTAGCCTCAAGAATGAGAGTGGGGGAACCAAAATGACAATAGAAAAAGTGTGAGGAATTGAAGTGTAGTGTAGGAGATTTATAAAAACATACCAGGAACACAACAATGTAGCACTTGGATTGTGCTAGGAATGGAGGGGGGCATATCCTAAGTCATCTAAAACTATTCTAGCTACTGTGCCTAGCATTATGTTGTGTCCAAATGTGAAAATGCGAAGATTGCATTCAGTATTGGGAGTCTATTCAGTTGGGTATTTAGTGACTTAGTGATCAGTTAGAGATTTACTTGAAAATCATAGAATGGTAGGACTATGTATCAGGAATGATGGTAGTTAGAGTGGAATTATGTACTATATTGACAGTATAGCCTGACAAGAAATAGAATCTTGCGATGTACCAGTTGTTGGTGTGGATGTCATGCATTTGACTGAATTGGATGTGCACGTAGCCAGTTATTCAACATACTGCCTACAAAACTATGGACAAAACACCTAACGAAATGAGTGGTTTACAGCCTGACCTGGGGGCTTCTCATATTCACCAGATGGTTGAGGTACTCTTGTTCTGGGGCAATGAACTGTTTGAACATTTGGTCTGCACTCATTGTGCCTCGCTCATCCTCATCCTCCACCTCCCTGTGCAGTGTATGGCCTTGCCTCAGATCACATAATTGTAGTTGTTTCCAAGCATGTTCTGGATGTGCTCCTGTACCACAGGGATTTCTATGCCCCCCTTCACATAGTTGGCAATGATTTCTTGCATTGTCGGGTTGTCCAGTTGGCTGCTGTTTGATCAGACATACGTGCTGTAAATTCTGCTGTAAACTTACACCTGGTTTTGTTGCTCTTCGGCAAGAATCACCAGATCTATCTCATGGTTCAAGGACATTTGCAGCAAGTTTGGACTTTGTGAGATCAGTATCAAAGATTTGAGTGGACATGAAGTGCACACTTGCCTGTTGGGCCCTGCAAGTTCATTCCTCCTCTGCTCTTCCGTCTCCACTTCGTCCCTGTCCGGGCTGAGCATTGTGCCAACATATCCATTACGTGCTTACCCTTTGTCCCCTTCCACAGCTAAAGGTTCATCACCCCTATCGACCATTGAGTCGGGTAGCTAACACAAATGAAGCAACTGATGCATTTGACTGTGCTGTGTGGCGATGCCTGTCCTGCACTATGAGCAATGCCACAAGCCCTTTGGTATGCATACCTGGTAACATGTTTCTCTTGCATGTTGCTATGAAACGTGAGCCACACACCAAACCATTAGGCATCTGAAACTTGCGTTGCCTGGCTGTGGTCACATCAATCATTGTTCGAGCAAATTAACTTCAACTTACCTGTCTGAACTCACCCTGATGCACTTCATTGCCAACACATCCTCCTCCTCAGTGAGAAAACTGATCACAGGCTCCTGGCATTTGTGCCATAGGGAGGGTGCCTTCCCATTTTCTCTCCAGGGCCTCTCAGCAATCCCATCACAATATCTCTTGTTTTTCGCCAGCACAATCAGGCCTGGGATGTGTTTCCGCCATTCATCCTCATACCCTGGGACCGAACCGTGTGTCCATCCATCAGTATCATGTACTGTTTGCAGTAGATAGCTTTGCTCTGTACAAAGCTCATCGTTAGACATTGCAATGAAGCAAAGACGCTCACGAAAGAATTCCTTGTTCACTTTGTCAACTGGATCCAAGCTGAGTAGGTGTTCCTCGCTACTCAGAACATTGTTTCTATCCTTCCAGAGCCAGTTGTTCACATTGCGGATGAGATATTCATCGAAAATTGCTAGTTCATCTATGCCATCCTTTTTCATCTCTGCATGGATCAGCTTATCGACAACCATCTGGCATATTGTCAGATATTGTAGAAGTTTCATGCCACTGTCCCTCAGATGCTCTTCCTGCACATGTTCTGGGACAATTGAAGCCTCTTCCTTTGATTCAGCAAGCCACAGCTTCCACAAGCACAGGCGAAATGCAACATTTTTGCAAAGGTGGACCCATGTGGACTTGTATCTCAATGGGAGATAGCCTACACGATCTCTGTTGGAATCAAACACCGAGACTCTGCAATGCTTGTATCACCTCTGTCTGGGTGGCGATAGTGATTTTCTTCAGGCATTCCGTACCAAATGACATCTTTTTGGCTGTTCTCCCATGTGTCCTCACCCATGTTCATGCAAATGGATGGGATGCTGAATTCTTCGATTGGTTTGCTTCGACATTTGCATGACTGTGGCATTTGTAGACTTGTTACCTTGCTGGAAGCAGGGTCAGTCATATGCAATGTCACTTGAGCTGCAGATTCAAAACAAGGATACACAAATGTAACCTTAGATTTCTCCACATTCTTATTGGGGCCCACAGGCGAATGAGGATGGAAATAAAATATGCACTTCATCAATCATCACCTCTCCCCAACACCCTACCTCAATAATAAGCACACCATCTTTGTACGTGTCAGCGTGGGAATGTGGTTCATACAGTGGTTGGGCGCCATCACAGTGGGGGCGTGCAGGATAGGTACAAAGTTCATGTTGACTGGCATGGATATGATACGCCGCATCCCCTTTTGTGGATGCTGACTGGCATTCCACATAGGCCAAAAGAGGAGGTCAAGATTCACAAGGCATGGATGGTGTGATATACCATCAGACGAGGGTGATGTGTTGAGGACGAGGTGGGGATGCATGGTTGCTGCTTTACTCTAAAAAGCTAGAAATCACATTGGCATACTGATTGGAGCATCAGCAACAAACCTGTGGCCATATGACTCAGCCCAAAATATTTTGTAGTGGGTTATTTGAGTATATAAATTCATATAAACCAGTATAAGCAAAGATATTTATTGGCCATTGGCAGAATAATGTGCAACTGAGCATACCTATATGGTCTATTGTTATATTACATATATGATTTATACAACTTGGACGCCATATAAGACCATATAAGATGGACATTCTGCCACACATGACAAGCTTGCGAGTGAGTACTCAGAACATGGGATGGGAGCATAGCATCGCACCAACATGCCAATGCTTCTCCGATAGCACATCATATGCTGACTCTCCTCATATAAGGATGAGTCTTGACTGTGCTCCCTCTCGTTGCGTCTTTCTTTCCACCCGCTTGCATTCCCCTCTTTTCTCACTCTCCCCTTTGCGCCCCACCCACCATCCCAAATCATCTTCATGATTCCAGCATGGTTTGGTCCTTTCGTGCCCTCTCCTTTGTCGCCCACTCACATCCTTTTCCAGCACGCTTAGGATCTTCCCATGCTCCGAAGGTCAGGCCTCCTCCTCATCAGATTTGCTCAATCCTCCACTCTTCATCCTCTCTCGAATTCCCCTCTCGCATGGAATTCTCAGACCTTCGTTGCACGTGTCACGTGACCCAGCATGGACGACCTCTGGCCTGCCTTCCCACACACCCTACAAATCTAATACTACATAGATTTGAGTGATTTCACATTCCTAGCTATCATTACCACTAGATCGCATTCTCTAGTCACTCATGTTTCGATAGTCATTACCATATCGAACCACCACACCTCTCTCTCTCCCCTTCCCAAAGAGTGACCACCACTACAAAGGTGTATTATAAGGGGATATAACATTTTTGTGCTTTGTGCATCACAAATAATGCAAATTTCTGTTTTGCACTGCCATGTCTGGCAGACTCTGCCACCACATGCCAAAGGCTGGCCAGGGCAAAACCCCTGTGTCACAGCAATGGCATAATCCCGTCACGAAGAGATGATCATGCCAGAATAGTGTTGCTGTTGAGGTGAAGTAACTTCGAGGTTAGTTCACTTCGCCCTGGATAAGTGACACTTCGTGGCAGTTCAAGAACACCGAATTGGGAATGAAGTTACCTTGTTTGCTTCGAGAGACCTGTCAAACTACTCTTTATGCTTATCTGGTATCTACTATCTACTGCCATTGACCCCTGTCCCTTCTAGTAGCTGTACTCTCGAATGGATGACTGTCCAAAAACTTGTGAGGGTGAAGTTGGCTGAGTTACATCAAACCAAAATAAGCTGCCTTTATTGAACACCACAGCAACTGTAATGGATGTGACTGAAGTAATTTTGTCTTTGGGTCTCGAGTAAGCTTCCTCTTCATTGAATAGTCACATCAATTTCTATAGCAAAAGGAACACATATACTCATGTTGCAATGGATGTTCTGCCAGCTCAAGCATCCTCAGTACCATCTGAATGTGCCTTTCATCTAGCAAGCTGACATGCACTGAATGACGCAACAAACTTTCACCTGCCATTGTCAAGGCACTCCAAGTCCTCAAATTCGATTTCAAGCAGGACCGACTCAATTTTACCCCAGACCTAGTCACGAACGATAGGGATTATAGCATTTCAGGTCCAGTTACTTTGAGAGCGGTTGACGAGTTGATGGAAGCAGCAGCATACAATGAACTGGAGCAATTATTTGTGAATGAGAGCGACAACAAATAGCAGCCTCCAATAGAATGATTTGATTGGTTGGAATTGATGGGCTGTGTTGCCAGCACCTCGTGCTCACCTCGAGAGGTGAAGAGAGATCACCTCATGTCACTTCAATCACACAAACTAAGTCAAACTCAGGCAAAACCGCCACTTCAATTTAATTCAATTCACCTCATGGCAACACTATGCCAGAATCAGTCCCTGTACATGCTAATCTGCCATTGTATGACAAGACCATCTCATGTACGAAATATGTAGTTAGAGTGCATCATCGTACCTGTTACAGTTTACTGAGGGGGTACACTTTTTTTACTTGTTCTTTCGTTCACTCAACTTCTAGTCTTGTTCTCTCACTGTATGCAGTTGTATTCATAATGGAGTCATCCTCTATTATACCAGATACATCTCCCAATTCTTCTCTTTTTCTGTCTCACATGGCACCCCACCTATACCTAATTTTAACTTCATTTCCGTTCCGCCACAGTCGCCTTATTTGGACTTCATCGCCTGCGGCATAGCCTTAATGTTTCTGACAAGTCATGACAAGTCATGACATGCACTGACTCTTATGCTGTGCACCGAGTCATACTTTTGTGACTCACCTTGACTGGAGGTGCTGCACACCATTACTTTATTTAGAAGGGGCCTACCGTATATAAGGGCGCTCTCTCTCGCCCTCTGTATTTTCCCTTAAGCTAGTTCTATGCAATACCAGCGTTATTTCTAATGACCACTGAGTTCAGTGAGCGCTTAGTTTGTACCTGAATAGGTGAGACTGCTTAGGCTTTGCAGCATCTCGAAGCTCGGCACTTGGACTACAAACTTCACTCATACCGTCGCTCTTTTCTTCATCCTCATTTGAGCTTAGTGTCTTAGTATCACAGCATGCTATGCTGTGCGTTACAGTACCCTTCCTCCGCCCAACTCATCATTTTATCTAGGTCCTTGCTGTCATCTGTAATCAAATATGTCTCGTTTATCATTGCCCCTCCCTCCATCAGTGGAGACTCTTGGCAGTCTAGGTCAGGCACGCATGACCTTCCTAGAATAGAGTCCATGCACGAGTAAGCGAAGCAGTGTGGCTCTTTGCCTCTCACTGCAACACTGCCCCGCTGCAACAGCTGCAGCTCTCAGCTGAGGACTCAGGGTGTCCTAGCTCCTGCATCATGCCGTCTTCACACCCACCCACCACTTCCTCTTCAGGCTGTCCAACAGAACATCTTGAGAGATATCCCATCGTCTGTTGTGCCACTCAATCTTGGCCTTGTCTCTGACCTGTTCAGTGCCCATCCCATCCTCAAGTCACCTGAACACCTTCAACATGGACCACTGTAGCGATCATTGTTCACAGAGTATTGTCATGTTTGAGGAATTACAAGTCCATTATTTATCATTGTTTGTACCTGGGCACAGGGTTATCATTGACTCTCTGTTTCCTTCTTTCTCATTACCCTCATCATCACTAATTCTGGTTCCTCTTGCCCCTGCTTTCCGCCACCCCCTGATTACCCAGAGAAGAGGTGGGTCTAATTGGTCTCGGGCAATGTGTGTGCTGATAGTCCACACAAGATCGATGTCGAAGTCATCCATCATGCATATCGGGAGGGTTCTCCCGCTTCCACGGACAGCCCTTTGCAAACAACCCAGTCTTATATTCGTCATCTGTGCCATGCTTCGGAGGGTATGGGTGGCAATGCATGCAGGTCAAAACCCAACAACTCGGAACTCATTTAAATGAACTGTGTTGGGGGCACACACTTTGCATATGCAGCTGTTTAGGTTTGGGCCCAGTTCTTATGCTTGGTCTCTCTAACACCACCAGCTCGTTTCACTATTAGTTCCAAGAACTGGTGGACGGAACAGGATGGAAATTTGACTAATCTTCAGACGTGAATGATGTTTGAACTACTTCAAGCAAACCCACTCTGTCGTCTGCCTTGATCAGTTCAAGCCCGATTTGAGCAATTTCTGTGGTGCCTCAGGCTGTGCAGCATAAAGATTCTCCCCTAAGTGATCTCTCCAATTCCGAGAAGGATGAAGCGAAAGGCTCAAAAGAAAAGAAGGCATACAAAAAGGGAAAGAGGAAGGCACTAGATACGAATGGTCCCCCTTGTAAGACATCCAGGAGAAGGAAGAAGTGACTCCACCATTTGTGTTGCCATCTAATGATGATTCACACATTTCTGACTGTTCGCTTTCAGGGAATTCGCTCCCACTTGACGTTCTCTGGCTCTGCATGCTCCACCTAGGTTTCCCAGGACGTAAGCCTTATATAGAATGGTGCTAAATTCTGTCACACTTCTTTATTTGCCTTATTTCTTGTATTCTCCCAGCACCAGCAATAAATAATGCCCCAAACCCACTGCTAAGCACCCCCGACTTCTCCTCCTGTGTTGGGCTGGGCATGTGCACCATGTGACATTGTTCCTGTGGCTAGGTTCCTGTTGCTATTACCAAGGCACAGCTGCCATTGAGCTTCCCATGCCCTTCTCCCTCAATGTCCACGTTGTCCCGCCGTCCTCCCCAACGTCCCTGGGGCTTCCTATGTCCTTGCTCATGTTATCCTGCCGTCCCTGCTGTCCCTGGGGTTTCCTACATGCTTGCTCATGTTGTCCCGCCATCCCTGCCATTCCTGTCGTCCCTGGGGCTTCCAATGCCCTTACTCCCCCAATGTCCATGTTGTCCCTATCATCCCCAGCATTCTTGGCGTTGTTGCTGCTGTTCTGGTCGTTCTTGTCGTCAACATGGTCCCTGGGACGACCTCTCTTTCCCAACGTCCATGTCATCCCCACCAATCTCAGCATCATCCTGTCTCTATCAACGTCCCTGCTGTCTCTGCAGTTGTTCCACCGCCGCTGACAGCCTCCTCAACATTTTCGACATTGTTCCTGCCATTTTTGTGGTCGCCGGTGGCAGTGCTTATATCGTTATGCACATTCTTCCCCCTGGGCGTACCCTGGACATCCTTGCTGTCAACCCTCTCCCGTCAGCATGAGACCACGTCGTTCTTGGTGTTGTTGGCACAGTTCTCATTCTTGTCAATGTGGTCCCTAGGCCCTTCTCTCCCAATGTCCACATCGTCCCTGCCATCCTCAATGTTAATGTGGTACCTGGGTCTCCCCGCCTTTCTTCCTCAATGTTCATATCATCCCCACTGTCCTTACTGTTCTCAGTGTCGTTGTTGGTATTGTAGTCATGTTACACGATATTAACATGGTCCCCACTGTTCTTGACATCCCTTCTACCATCTCCGACATTGTTATAGTCATTCTTTGTGTCATCTTGGCTATCCGGCCATTCTCTATGTTGTCCCCACCATTTGAGGTTGCTGATGATGATGCTTGCATTGTCACCCTTGTTTAGACCTTCCTGTCGTTGTTGTATGTCTTCTCTCCCTCAAACATGCCCTGATTGACCTTGCCACTCATTCTCTACCTTGCCAAATCAGCCACCAAGGTGAAAAACATCCAGGCTGACATCGCTCCTTACCATTGATTCTATTCTGGAGTTGGGGGCATAGGGTTTGTGCCACAATGTTGTACCCTTTGTCGAACAATCATTAAAAGTTTTATTCCAGAAATTATCTACTTCTATTCTAAGGAGGCAAAGCTGTCAATGTTGTCCATCAACCTCCCAAAATCAAGTGTTGAGAGGTCAGGCAGCTGTCCAGACAATGTTGAGGCACTGGCTGAGGTATTTGAAGTTGAAGTGTTACCCAATGTATTGGATGTTGAGGTGTTAGCTGATGTTTTGGCTGTTGATGTACTGGCTGAGGTGTTGGCCATTCCTTTTTGTATTTATAAGCAACTAGAAACTGGAGTGTGAAAGATCATCTACTGCCAGGTTGTGGGTTTTCACCTTTGTCGTTGGGAGTTCCATTGCCTCCGTGATGACCCTGTAGAGCAGGTCGCTGGTGCCTTTTGCCCTTATCGGAACGGGTACGACGAGTCTGCTCAACACGACGTCTGGAGGCAGTCAGCACCTCCTATACTCTAGATAACTCGACTTCTGAAATACTCTCCCATTTAATAGAGCCATCCTCCCATCCTTGTAAGAGCTGCTCAAGCTGAGTGATTGAATTTGACGTGATACTCAGGTTGATGAATGGAATAGTCTCGGGCCAACCAGTGACAATGACAAGGTGTCATGTAACAACATTGCGGAAGTAATTGGCCCATTGCATCTTGGCACTATGATCACCGGTCTTCTCACCTGTCAGAAAGTAAGAACCACAATCGCGTAAACAAGGAATAGACACATACGAAGTTTTCGGGTTATAATATCACGGATGGCGCCACAGACATGTGAAATGCGCTGATGGTGATTCTTTGCGGAACCTAAAGCATAGCCTAAGTCTTTGTGATAGAAAGCTTTAGAGAGTTGGTCTCACCTTTGATTCCCTGGACAGCAAATCCTTCCATCTTCAACAAGAAATCTTGATCGTCAATGCCCATTACCGACTTCAGAAATTCATTAACCCCAACTGTGGCAAAAGAGGTGCCATTAAGTGATACAGTGACTCCAAAAACCCTTTCCATACTAACCTAGATGGTGCGCACCACCAAGCACCGTGGGAATCCCGCTTAGCTTTGGTGGGATCATAAATAGTACATACTCTTGGCTACGGAATTGCCCCCTGGGTCATGTGATTTGGTTCACACACCATGGAGATATGGCCAATCTAAAAGAGCAATACCATGGAAAGGGTTTTTTCACTTTTCAATTTACAAGGGTATTTGGGTAGTATTAATACTTGGTATAGCCCCCTTTTGCTCTAAGCACTGCCTGAACCCTCCTAGGCATGCTTTCAATCAATTTCTGACACTCCTCAACCCACAATGCATGAACTCCATTTGGAGGGTTTTCATGCTGTGCAAGCCTCCTTTTGAGCCATCCCCAGAGATGCTCAATAGGATTAAGATCAGGAGACTGTGCAGGCCACCTCATGGTCCTAAAATCCTGCTCCTCAAGCCACTCCTTCACCTTTTTGCAGGTATGCTTGGGGTCATTGTCTTGCTGAAAGATGATGTCAGAAGGATCTAGACCATAATACTCCACAGTATTCAGGAGCTCATCCTTCAAAATCTGCAGGTAAAGGTCCCCATCCATCCTACCATCAATCTTGGCAGCATAGCCAACTCCTTGCCAAGTCATACAGCCCCACATCATCAAGGAACCTCCACCAAACTTGAGGGTTCCTTGCACTAGCCTATCACTTCACCCCTCACCTGCCTTTTTCCATGCCCATTTGCGCCCATCTGACCCTAGGCGATTGATCTTAGTCTCATCAGACCATATCACCTTCTTCCAATCCTCTATAGTCCAATCTTTGTGGGCATAAGCAAAGTCCAAGCGAGCCTTGCGATGTCTAGCAGAGAGGATAGCACGTTTGGACTTGACCACAGCCTTCATGCCAGATTTCTTCAAGTGAAGACGAACTGTGTTGGCAGAGAGGGGTTGGTTGATGATATTGGTGAGTGCTTTGGTCACTTGCACTGCATTCTCAGCCCTGCCAGAGGTAATAAGATATTGAGCATGGCGAATGTTGGCAGGGGAAAGCTTGGAAGGACGACCCCCAGTGGCTTTGGGAAGGGTAGAACGCTTCTTGGAACGAAGTTTGGATATGGCAGAAGGGCTGACACCAGTTTCCCTGGCAATAGATTCACCAGAGTGACCAGCATCAAGCATAGAAAGGATTTTGTTTTGTTGGGTAAGAGAGAGGGATCTGACCATGGTAGGGATTGGGAATCAAGAGGTGTGTGAATCTTTTCAAGCTCAGACATGTTATTTATATGTATATCTTTGTTTGTATGCACAAACAATGCCAAACAATACATGATTTCACTGAGTTCCTACTTGTCAATTGAAAAGTGAAAAAACCCTTTCCATGGTGTTGCTCTTTTAGAATGGCCATATCTCCATGGTGTGTGAACCAAATCACATGACCCAGGGGGCAATTCCGTAGCCAAGAGTAATTTCGTAGCCAAGAGTATGTACTATTTATGATCCCACCAAAGCTAAGCAGGATTCCCACGGTGCTTGGTGGTGCGCTTCGCGCACCACCATCTAGGTTAGTATGGAAAGGGTTTTTGGAGTCACTGTAGGTCAGTGGTGCCTCACATCGAAAAGAGAAGTGTCTCCGCACCAGTGCAGCAGCAGAGACCATTCAGCTGCGACACAGACATAGTTAGTTAATATATATAAATAGGTGGCCAATACTAACCTCATTCTCGACTCTCTTCAGTGTTTGTGTAATGTCATTGACCTTGGAACATGCACTGATTTGGTAGCCAGTTCACTTCACCTCCTTGTGCTGCTCAAACTCTTTGACAAGATTGTTCTTCTCATCGCTCAAGAGCTCCTGGTACTGTTGTCTAAATTTGTGTACACACCCCAGAAGGGTAGCCCTCCCTGTGGCATCACCATCTAAAGTAAGAATTGGCCATTAATAGCGGACAGTGAGCAGATGAGCAGAATTTACTTACCTAACACTCATGGCTCCTGGGACTTTTTCCAGAAGAACGCATTCGAAGCACTGACCTTTGTGCATTTATGACGGAGTGGCCTGGTAAGATAAAATTCTTGTTGGACACGTCACACACTCTTGTGATTATTCACAGCAATCTTCACCATCACATTGTTCAGTTCTGACCAAGCATTCTCCAGATCGGCCTGGAAACTTTGGGACTTCTCACATCATTGGAGAGTGTTACGACTGGCCCAGGTAGGGTCGGACGTAGCCTTGGACGGTCACAAAGGAGCGAAGGGTCTTGAGTGAGCGTGCCCTCAATGGCGGCACGAAGTCCAATAGATCAAGGAACGCTAGTCTATGCTAGCGTGACGAAGGTTCAAGGGTTCAAGGGTTCGAGAAGTCAATCAAGTGTTGACGTGTCGAGGGTTCAAGGAGTCAAGGGGTTGATCTAGTGTCGTCGACGAGTCAAGGCTTGGAAAGCGCAGAAGAGGGATGTATTCCAAGGAGGTCTAAACTGGGAATACAGAGGTGTTTCGACAAGGTTTAAATAGTCAAAGGAAAGACCTTAAGGGTAGGCATAGAATGTTATAGAAAGCGATGGAATCAGATGGAAGGAATCGCTGACGAAGCAAGTGGAGATAAGATCACGTGGTTAGGAATGAGTCAGCGATAAGAGAAAAGAAATATAGTCCTGGGCGGGGCTTGAACACGTAGCAATAGTAGTACAAAGAGGAGAAGGTAGAAAGAAAAGAGTAAATCATAACAGAGAGTCAGCGTAGCATGAGCTTCCTTGCTGAGCATGATTCTGGGGCGGTGTTGTGTAGGTGGTTGCAGAGGCCAGGAGGAGGATTTCTTCCTGGCATGGAATATCTATAGAGCCATGTTGCCCAATGCACCTCGTATTTGACCGTCAGTATTTATATGTCACCATCGAGTCACCAAACAATCAACAAGATCTGATGATTAGCACAATGCTAGCGAGAACGCAGCAACTAATGCATAACGACAAACCAGGTAATTTGTAACATAAAAGCCAATGCCAAAATACCCAACCCTTTGAGAACAATTCCAATGAAAGAAGATTTCTGTTGTTAAAAGGGTCAACAAGCTCCCAGTATACAGATAAAACACAGACCTTAGCGACTGTCATAGCATAGCCACGAGAGCCCTGGACATCTTTGAGCAGGGCTGTGGCAAGAGCAGAGGCTTGATCAGGGTGGAGACCCCACTCCCTGGATGCGGGGACACATTCCCAACAGCTACTGCACACAGTACTGAGTAAATGATGCAGCCGGAGCAAAGTTTGGTCCTGCATCTTGAGGCGGTCCAGAACCGCATCTGAAGATAGGCCGATGCTGATCAAGGGTGGCAAAATTTTTTCACCGTCAGTTGGTGACACAACCACAGGTCCAGGTTCCTGGTCTTGCTTCACCTCAGATAATAAAAATGCATCGGCAGGGCGACACTTGCGAAGAGTCTGTTTCGAGGGAGTCTGTGGTGTGTTGTGGGCAAGAGTAGAAATCCTTCCAGCTTCTTGAAGCACCTTTGACTTGACACCACTGGCATTCCCAGCAGCCTTAGAGAAGACATCCAGTGGTAGTGCAGAGCACTGGAGACGAGAACTCATGGGATCAACTGGAGGAGGGAGATGCTGTGGGCCAGCAGGTGAGATCAGATTAGCAGAAACTGTCAATAGCGTCAGTAAATATATTGGAAACAATGAAAGAGAGAGGGACATACAACGGTGCTTCATCAGCTTGACCACCTCAAGTCAGCAACGTTCCATGAAGCAGTGAAGATGGGGAAGTGCAAACTCGGAGCAAAACACTTGCACCATGCCTGCTACATCACCACTGATATGTTCTTGCTCTGCATGGAGTTCGCGGGGTGTAACATAGACATCAAGAGTGATTTTGTCGAGGGTTAGCATCTGGGTTGCCGAAGTACCTGGGCAGTGAATGAAAACCGATATTCCCCCATCTAAATGATCTTGAAGAGTGATCTAAGGCAAAGAATGAGTCTAATAGGCATAGTAAGCAAAATGCGACCTACAGCATCGAATAAGTCTTTGATAGACGCATCAACGAGCTTGCGGTTCAACTGTGCTGTCTCCTCTGGTAATGGGGTGGGATTGAAACCAACGAAGGATTGATGGAGCCCATCGGGAGCACGGGTCTGATAGTGAGTTCCATCTAGATGTGTGTCATGCCTAAGGAGCACACTGTTATGGTCTACGAGGGGGTACACTTTTTCTTTACGCTTTTCATTCACTCTTCCTCTAGTCTCGTTCTCTTCACCGTACGTGGTTGTATTCGTAATGGAGTCGTCCTCCATTATACCAGATACGTTCCCCGATCTCTCTTCTGATTCCGTCTCACACGGCGCCCCACTTATACCATATTTAGACTTTCTTCCTGTTCTGCCGCAGTTGCCTTATTCAGACTTCACCACCTGCGGCACAACCTTTATTTATGACTTGTCTTGACTCGTTGTGACTCACTATGATTTATATGCTGTGCATCAAGTCATATTCTGGTGACTGCGGATGCTGCGCATCCTTTCTTTATTTAGAAGGGGCCTACCGTATATAAGGGCGCTCTCTCGCCCTCCTGTAATTTCCCTAAGCTAGTTCTACGCAATATCAGTGTAGTTTCTAGTGACCACCAAGTCTAGCGAGATTCCTAGATAGGTGAGACCAGCTTAGGCTTCGCGTCGTCTCGAAGCTCGACATCGTTCCTCGAGGATTCCTCTACTCGTCACTCTCTCTCTCTTCTTTACGCGCGAACTCCTCTTTGTATCGCAGCACGCTACATCACTACTACGCTGTGTGTTACACACACAGGCAGCCACCTGGCATTCATTGTTGCTGTGGCCTTGAGCAAACCCAGAGTTGAGCAGGGCTGCAAGATTGGCGATAGTAAAAGAGGGTTGACAAATGACGGAGTCATCAGAGGGGTGGCCATCAGTGGTTTCAGTAGTTGCCATTGTCTTGCAAGGGAGCAAACAAGAAAATATGATGAGCACATATTGGAGATTAGAGCGAGAGACTAGCCTTGACCCTGAAATGATTTCCATATCAGTTCGTTGTGTTACTGAGTGATCATCTGAACGGCAAGTACTATTCCTTGTCAATGGTTGGCATTTGCTGTGACCAGCCATGAATGCACTATCTTTATGGAATTGGGCACAGTCCAATGCTGCCAGATGGCTGGCATCATCAAATGACATGAGTTGCAACATCATGTCAATGTGTTGAATGCAAAACCTGCCCAATACCATCCTTAGCATATCACTCAATTCCAAACAAGAACTATTTTTCAACTTGCATTTATCATTGAATGAATCCAGCAAATTTATTGCTACATGACACATGCAGACTCAGTCATCACCGAGGTCATATAGATACTCTGCCATCATTTCCGTCGCAACCCTGTTATCTTCACGCTCGACATCTTCGATATCTACTGCCCATGCAAGCAGCAAAGGTGTGAATTGGTGATCAGGTTGTGTGAAGGTGTTAGTGACCCCATTACTGATTGGCACATGTACTGGTGGGTCGTTCAGTGGATCAATAAGGTTGTTAGCGAGTCACAAACCTACAAAAAATGACCTACCGCTGTTTGAATGAGATAAATCTTTGTTGCCCGTTTCTGGGTTGGGGGGTTCTGCAGACACAACCTGTCGAGTACCAATGCCCTCACAACCATTGTAACAGATGGAAGTTTCAATCTGGTCAAGGCACAGTATGATGTTAGAATTTATGCCACTATGAGAGCGTTGTTGTTTTTCCAGTTCCTTTGCCAATGCATGGTGTGTTGCAATAGCAGGGATCCGGCGTTCACGCCAGGATCCCGAGGATCTACTGTAGGGTACTCACCTGTGGACTAAAGAGAGTTACTCAGAGATGATAGCGGTAGCGGATCAAGAGAGTATTTTTTATATTCAGACTCAGCAGAGTCTTATATACGCTTTGTAATGATTACTTAATATAGGTCACGTGACTGTAAGTACGTGTCCTTTCAACACTCCCCCTTGTCTAGTATACGGTAGATACGTAGATAT
>JBBPJO010000239.1:0-18133 GCA_038088815.1 Boletus nobilissimus | reverse complement strand
CAGGGAATTCCATGTATAACTCTTCGTCCAGTTTGCCATAGAGGTAGGCGGATCGGACGTCGAGACCAGTGATATACCAGTTTTCAATTGCTGAGAGGGCGAGCATGCACCACACTGTCTCAAAGCGCACGACGGGGGAGAATATTTGATCAAAGTCAATCCCTTCTACTTGGGAGAAGCCCTTGGCTACAAGGCGGGCTTTCTTTCTACTGTCGGTTTTTACATCAAAGACCCATCGATTTTTTATAACCTTTCTATTTGCGGGTCAATCCACGATCTCATAGACTTTACGGTCTTTGAGTATTTGTAACTCATTGTGGCAGGCTTTACGCCAGAGGGCTTGTTCGTCGGTTGGCAACTTAAGTATGTCGCGGTATGTCCATTCGCGGTAGTTAACATTTGAATGTTCTATTTCCAACGGGAAAGCACGGCTGCAGAGATATGAAACCAAAGCGTCTCCCCCTTCCCTGGTGATGCGCTCTACGTCATCTTCCGACGGAGTCGGGGACGGAGGCAGTCCTCCAGGGACAACGGGTGAATCCGAAGGGCCAGCCGGTGCTTCTCCTACAAGTTTGCGCCAGTCAGAGGCACGTTCAATATCCTGAATTTGCCGGACAGGGTCACGGCGTTCACCATACACGTTACTGGGCTGAAGAGGGGCACGATGGTCGCGCTGTGGTCGTTGAGGACGAGCAGGAGGAGGTGGAGGCTGACGGCGAGGAGGGGTTACGGGTGGTGCCGGCGGTGGAGTAGGTACTCACACGGGAGGTGGAGTGGGTGCCCTTGGAGAGGGTGGAGCGACAGGTCGACGAAGGGGTGACTCAGGAGGAGCGGGTACCGCATCGTCCCCATTGTCAGGGTAGTCAGATTCAGAGCCAGAGGACTCGTCATTGTGTGTGTGAGGTTTGGGCGGGTGGTTAATCGGCCGATGTGGCTGCACCTTAGAGCATCTCGGGAAGAGATTCTCGTCGAAGATGGCGTGTGCCGAAGTGTGTAGCGCGTTATTAGGGCGCATGAATAGATAATTTGAGTCACTACCGGCGGATACGCCTAGGTAGATCATCAATTGCGACTTCGGTTGTAATTTTCCGCCGCGTGTTTCGACAGGAATGTGGACATAGGCGCCACAGCCGAAGACTCGAAGATGCGAAAAAGTGGGCTTTTGGCCCGTAAGCATTTTGGCCGGCGTTTTCCATTGTAAACGGGCGGATGGGGTGCGATTGTACATGTGCAAGGCGTGCATTACCACGAACTCCCAGTAGGAATCAGGCAGGCAGGCCTGCAGTCGCATGGGTTGTGCCTTGTCCATGATGGTACGGATGAGGCGTTCCGTGCGCCCGTTTTGCTGGTGGGCATAGGGGGCGGATTGTTGAATGTTAATGCCATTATCGCGCATGTACTCAGTGAAAGCTTTGGAGGTGTATTCTCCCCCTGCATCAGAGCGCCAGTGTTTTATGTTGGCGTTGAACTGGGTATGCACATAGGCGTGGAATTGTTTAGTGGCACGGAGGGTTTGATCCTTGGTTTTTATGAGGATCACCCAGGCCATGGATGTGAAGTCATCATAGAAGACGACAGCGTACTTATACTTATGGTACGATTCGATTTCAAACGACTTTAGGTCAGAATGAACTAGCTCAAAGGGAGCGCTTGCGCGCTTCTCGCTGTGAGGGAAAGTACGGTTGGGCTGTTTGCCCAATTCACAACCGGGACAGATGGGGGTGTTAGATGGTATGTCTACATCCGGGAAGTTCTTTATGTGCTTCTTTGCTGTGCGGAGCACTTTGCGCGAGGGGTGGCCTAAACGGCGATGCAAGAGATCATAGTCGACCGCGGTGAGCGACGCTAGATCTGAATGTGGTCGAGCTATAGGGGCTCGGAGCCAATAGAGGGTGTCTCCATGGGAGTGGAAACTTAGAATTGTCTTCCGCAGACACCTGTCGAATATGTCGATGTGGTTGTTGCGAGTTTTGACGGTGATGCACCTGTCAGTGAGGAGGGTGCCCATAGAAATGAGCTTTACATTGCACGTAGGCATGTAAATGACCGGCGATAACCACACAAGTCTGTCTTGGAAGCGCACGATGGCGGTTCCTTGACCAATAATGTTGGCACGTCCATTTGCTGTCTGGGAGTACCTGGGTGTTTTAAACTCCTGGTATTTGACCAAATCGTTCAGGTTGTTAGTGTAGTGTGCCGAAGCTCCGGAATCGAGGAGCCACATGTCGGGCGGTAGGATGTCCTCGTCGGTTGCCCTTTGTTTCCCTTTACTTTTGCTGGTCTGATTCTCACAGTTGTCACACATCGCGAGAGGGAACGCAGCGGTAGTAGTATTGTCCATGCTATCTACTACAGGTATACAAGTCATATAACTACGTATTTTCTGAGGCGAAGATATCCGTGTGTCAGTACCTGCGAGAGACGGACAAAGGAAGTCAGGGACTAACCAGTCAAGTGCGTCGTCGAAGAATCGCTCCACATAGTCATCGACCTCCATCTCATCCCCAAGACTCACGACATCCTCGTCATCCGAATCGGAGGTGATCTCAACGATCCGGGGCGTTTCCATGCGCTCTATGAGAGAGGGCGTGGAGGGGCCGGCGTGGTGGCGAGGGAGAGTTCGGGCGCCAAAGGGGCCGTCTTCATTGAACGCCGAATGTTGGCATACGTGACGGCAGGAGACGACGGGTTCAAGGGTGCAAACCACCTGAGGAGTGGGGGTTGCCCCAATGCGGCGGGCGAGGGAGATGGCTTTTTGGGCCTGAGGGAAAGCGGGGGGCCTGTAGTGGGCGGCGCCGGTGGTGTGTGCGAGTGCACGAGGGTCAGCGATGGGCTCGCTGAAGTCGGGGCAAGCCGGGTCGAAGACCGCGGGCTCGTGGAGGAAGTTCGCAAATGCGAACGAGGCAGAGGAGGCTTCGGCAGCGGCAGCTGCACGATCCTTTCGCTTCTTCTCCCCTTCTTCAGAGCGTTTGCCCTGACGACGCTTCTTTCCTTTTCCCTTTTCCTTGTCCTTCTTCTCGGTTGAGGTCTCCTCCTTCTTCTTTTGTTGGTTGTTGAAGGAGGGGTCGCCTTGCTGGCGACGGACATTGGAGAGCTTGTTCGCCTGGGGGCGTGGCGGAGGACGGCGGGTGAGATAGTGCTGCCACGCAGCGGTGAGGACGGTCTCTAGCTCCGACATGGAGAGGACCTTATTCTTGGTGGGGTCAGCGTCGATCTCGGCGTTGAGCTGTTGGTGCAGCGTCTCCGCGTACTTCAGGAGCTTCACGACGGTGATGAGGGCCTTGAGGTTGTCAGGGACCTTGTGCTGGAGCAGCTCAAGCTGCGCGAATGAAGCATTAAGCTTCGAGAAGGCAGGACCAGGATGGTTGTTGTCGGGGAAGGTAATCCCCAACATCACCTTCCACTCGGTATAGGCGGAGGCGAGGGACGCTTTATCATACTGGGCTTTGAGGGAGTCCCAGAGGGACTTGGCGGTGCCCATGGAGAGGACGCGGGAGAGGATGGACGGTTTGAGGCGGAGACAGATGGAACCGAGGGCCTGGTCGTCATTGTGGTCCCACTTCTCCTGAGCGTCAGGATCAGTGTCGGCGGGGCGAGACTTGTGGTACATCTTTTGCCAGTACCCCATGGCGCAAAGGGCTGCTTTCATCTCTTGGGCCCAACGCTGATAGTTGGTCCCGTTGAGCTTGGTGATAGTGGCGAAGACGGCTTGAGACATGTCGATAGTAGGTTCTGTTGAGATGACGTGTCAGCATGGTTACCAGTGAAGGGAGCGAGTAAAAACGTTCGCATCGCTGAACATCAGAGCTCGTAGAATGTAGGGTCATAGCGACCCCCTACTTCTAGAGTCTTGTGGCGTTTACACCTTGAGCGTTGCCGCATCAAGGCGTGTCCGGCATTGCCGCACAGGACAGCCAATGTCCAAGGTGTTCACCTAGAGTGATGACGGCGTTTCCGCACAGTCAGGGCTCGGGGCTCATAACCTGTTGCAATAGTGGGGATCCCGCGTATACACCGGGATCCCGAGGATCTACTGTAGGGTACTTACCTGTGGACTGGAGAGGGTTACTCAGAGATGATAGCGGTAGCGGATCAAGAGAGTATTATTGATATTCAGACTCAGCAGAGTCTTATATACGCTTTGTAATGATTACTTAATATAGGTCACGTGACTGTAAGTACGTGTCCTTTCAACAGCATGATGTGACAGGGAGGTCACAAGTGTGTGACAACCCAAAGCTCGATAAGGACATAGCCAGCACATTACATAAGCTGGTGGAGGTAAGTCAGTCATGCCATTCATGGGATACATGATGCTCACCCTTCGTTGTCCACATTGTGGGCATTGAACTTGAATGCATATTGACAATGGGTGAAGGCAATACAGATAGTGCCACTCAATCCAACTGACACACAAGTCACGAGCAAGCAACTGCAAATTGTGATCTGTTCCAAGGTTCCTGTGGTCAGTCACAACAAGGATGAAAATGAGGATGAGAACCACAAAGAATTCTTGGTTGGAGCACCCAAGATGTTCCATATGCAAGATTTACTGACAAAAGCTCAAATGATCCAGCACCTGGGAGATGTTGCCAAGAAGTATCACAAACACATGGTCAAGTGTGTCAAAGAGATACATCATCTCTATCAAACATGGACGAGGATTGGAATGAAGAGAATGACAAGATGAAGGACGAGAATGAGGACAAGGACAAGGAAGAGGAAGAGACCGAGGATGAGAATGAAGACAGTGACACCAAAGCTGATGTTGAGAACAAGGACAGTGACAGTGATGGACAATGATTGAGCAGGCAAAAGGTGTTGCAATAGTAGGGATCCAGCATGTGCATGAGATCCCTAAGGAACTACTGTAGGGTACTTACCTTGGGACTGAAGGGGTTCTCAGAGATAATAGTGGTAGTGGATCAAGAGAGAATTATTCTATTTCAGACTCAGCAGAGTCTTATATAAACTTTGTAATGCTTACTTAATATGAGGTCATGTGACTGTAAGTATGTGTCCTTTCAACACTCCCCCTTGTCTAGTATACAGTAGATATGTAGATATAAAAGTGAGGAATATAAAGTAAGATAGAAAAAATGTCCACACAGTCTAAGATGGCAAGTTGAATTCCAAACCAAGCTGAGAGCGGAACTCCTTGAACTTGATGTGTCCAAGGTTCTTGGTAAACATATCCACAGGGTTGTCAGTTCCTGGGATGTAGAGTAGCTCTACTTGCTTCCATAGCATTACAGCATCATGTACAAAATGGTAGCAGATATGGATATGTTTGGAACATTTTTTGGTAAGGTTCTGCACAATAAAGAGTAAACCTTGATTGTCACCACAAACAGGAATGGGACCAAGGTGATAGCTGAGTTCTCCCATCATTTGATGAATCTAAATAGCCTGGTGTGTACAGTTGCTCAAGGCCATGTACTCAGCTTCCATAGAAGACAGAGTAGTGGTCTTTTGTAAGTGTGGGTTCCACAAGAACACACAATCCACAAATTTCAGGTAGAAACCTGTTTGTGAGTGGGATGTGACTTTGTCTTGTCCCCAGTCAGAATCAGTGCAGGCGGAGTGAGTAGTCTCATGTACCAAGAAGGTACTGGCATATGTATAGAGCTTTGTCAAGATGCTCTTCTGATGGGTTTGCAGACATGCAGGCAAGTTGGGTAACTACATATGAGATGTCAGGTCTTGTGCCAATCACAAGATACAGCAATGATCCAATCACCTGTTTGAATTGTGTCTGAAGTTCCAGTTGGATAGGGAGATCATTCTTCTCTGGGTAATAACCCTGAGGAAGAGGGGTGTTAGCAATTTTTGTGTTAGTCATACCGCATTGCTCAATGACTTTGTTGAGATATTCTCGCTGGTCTATCTTAATAGTGTGACCATCTCAATGTATATTCATTCTTAGGAATTCATGTGTTTCTCCTAAGTCGCAACAGTCCCACTTCTTCATGAAGGTGGCTTTAACCTTGTCTACAAAAGGTTTGTTGGGATTGCAGAAGATGGTGTCGCTAGGATGAGCTCTTTGCCTTTACAATATATGAAGAGGCCACCATCTGTTTTAAGATATGTGAAGCCAAGTTCGTTCATAGATTTGTCAAGTTCATGCCACCAAGCTAATCCTGCTTGTTTTAGGCCTATAAGGTGTATAGTAGTCTCATGACCTTCCCTTCAATGTGAGGAGGCATAAAGCCTTCTGGGAAGTCCATGTAGAGTTCTTCATCCAGTTTGCTGTAAAGATAGGCAGATTAGACGTCGAGATCAGTAATATACCAGTTTTCTATTGCTGAGAGGGCAAGCATACACCACACTGTCTCAAAGTGTATGACTGGGAAGAATATTTGATCAAAATTGATCCCTTCTACCTGGGAGAAGCCCTTGGCGACAAGCTGGGCTTTCTTTCTGCTGTCTGTTTTAACATTAAAGACCCATCGATTCTTAATAATCTTTCTGTTTGTAGGCTGATCCATGATCTCGTAGACCTTTTAATCTTTGAGGATCTGAAGTTCATTGTGGCAGGCTTTATGCCAGAGGGTTTGCTCATCTTGTGGCAATTTAAGTATGTTGACAAAGTCGGGGATAGAGGTATTCCGCCAGGGACAATGGGTAAATCCAAAGGTCCAGTTAGTGCTTCTCCTACCAGTTTGCACCAATCAGAGGTGCACTCAATGTCCTGTATCTAATGGACAGTGTCACGACACTCCCCATATATATTTCCAGGATGGAGAGAGGTGCAACATTCATGTTGTGGTTGTTGAGGATGAGCAGGAGGAGGCAAAGGCTGTTGGTGAGGTGGGGTAACTGGAGGTGGAGTTGGTGCCCTAGCAGGGGGCGGAGTGGCAGAACATGGTGCTGGCTGATGAGGAGGATCATCAGAAGGAGCGGGAGTCGCATCATCTTTCAAGTCTGGGTATATAGATTCAGAGTCAGAGGACTCGTCATCATGTGAGTGGGGTTTTGGCTGGTGGTTGGTCAGCCAGTGAGGCTAAGCTTTTGAGCATCTCAAAAAGAGATTCTCATCAAAAATGGCATGTGCCGATGTATGTAGCACATTGTTAGGGCACATAAAGAGGTAATTTGAATCACTACTGGTGGATATGCCCAGGTAGATCATCAATTGCAATTTTGGCTGCAATTTGCCACCACATGTTTTGGTTGGAATGTGGATGTATGCACCACAGCCAAAGACCCGAAGGTGTGAGAAGGTAGGCTTTTGGCCTGTAAGCATCTCGGATGGTGTTTTCCAGTTTAGTCGTGCGAATGGGGTGCGATTGTACACATGCAAAGCATGCATAACTGTGAACTCCCAGTAAGAATCAGGCAGGCAAGCCTATAAGCACATGGGCTGTGCTTTATCCATAATAGTGCAGATCAGGCATTCCACATGCCCATTTTGTTGATGGGCATAGGGGGTGGATTGTTGTATATGGATGCCATTGTCATGCATATACTCAGTGAAGGCTTTGGAGGTATATTCTCCCCCTGTATCAGAGCACCAGTGTTTTATTATAGTGTTAAACTGAGTGATAGGCATGGAATTGTTTGGTGACTTTGAGGGTTTGGTCCTTGGTTTTAACCAGGATGACCCAGGCCATGGAAGTGAAATCATTGTAAAAGACGACAGTGTACTTATACTTATGGTAGTTGAATATGTCTATATGGTTGTCACAAGTTTTGACAGTGATGCACTTGTCAGTTAGGAGTATGCCCATAGAGCTAAGCTTCACACTGCAGGTTGGCATATAGATGACTGGCGATAACCACACAAGTCTATTCTGAAAGCATACAATAGCAGTTCCTTGACTAACAATGTTTGCTTGGCCATTGGCCATCTGGGAGTACCAAGGAGTTGTAAACTCCTGGTATTTAACCAGATCACTTAGGTCATTCGTGTAGTGTGCTGAAGCACCAGAATCAAGTAGCCACATGTCAGGTGGCGGGATGTCATCATCAGCCCTTTGTTTTCCTTTACTCTTACTGGTCTGGTTCTCACAGTTATCACACATGGTGAGAGGGAATGTAGTAGTGGTATTGTCCATTGCAACTACTACAGGTATACAAACAACATAATTACATATATTCTGAGGCAAAAGAATTTGTGCATCAGTATCTGTGAGTGTGGGCCAGAGGAAATCGGGGACTGACCATTCAAGGGCATTGTTGAAGAACCTCTCCATGTATTCATCGACCTCCATGTCCCTGCCAAGACTCATAACATCCTCAATATCCACATTAGAGATGATCTTGACGATCTAGTGAGTTTCCATGCATTCTATGAGAGAGGGTGTGGAGAGCCTGGCATGGTGACGAGGGAGAGTACATGCACCAAATGGCCCATCCTCATTGAAGGCAGAGTGCTGTCGGTAATGGCAGCGGAAGGTGACAGGCTTGAGGGTGCAAACAACCTCAGGAGTGGGAGTGACCCCAATGCATTAAGTGAGGGATATGGTCTCTTGGGCATGAGGAAAGGTGGGAGGCCTGTAATGGGCAGCACCTGTAGTGTGCATGAGGGCACAAGGGTCGACAATGGGCTCCAAGTTGTCGGGGAGAGCTGGGGAGTACACAAGCGGAGAGTACTGGAGTGGTGGAAGGTCCTGACCATGCACGAGGTCAGCAGCAAAGGCGAAGGAGGTGGAGCCAAGTTCAGTGTGCTCCCTGTGTTTCTTTTGCCCATCCTCAGAGTGTTTGCCCTGACAGCACTTTTTACCCTTTCCCTTCTCCTCATCCCCTTTCTCAGACGAGTTCTCCTCCTTCTTTTGCTGCTGCTGGAAGGAGGGGCCACCTTGCTGGCAATGGATGTTGGAGACCTTGTTGGCCTGCTGGCAGGCTGGGGGACAACAGGTGAGATAGTGCTGCCAAGCAGCAGTGAGGACCGTTTCCAGGTCAACCATGGATAGAACCTTGGTCTTGGTTGGGTTGGCATTAATTTCAGCATTGAGCTGCTGCTGGAAAGTTTCCACATACTTGGGAAACTTGGCGACAGTGATGAGGGCCTTGATATTGTCAGGGACCTTGTGCTGAAGCAGCTCCAGCTGGGCAAATGAAGCATTAAGCTTTGAGAAGGTGGGGCTGGGATGGTTGTTGTCAGGGAAGGTAATCCTGAGCATGACTTTCCAGTCAGTGTAGGCCGAGGCAAGGGAGGCCTTATCATACTGGGCCTTAAGAGAGTCCCAGAGGGACTTAGCGGTGCCACACAAGAGGACATGGGAGAGGATGGTTGGTTTGAGGCAGAGGTGAAGAATGCCAAGGGCCTTGTCATTGTTCTCATCCCACTTCTCCTTGCTTGGCAGGGTGGGTGTCATCAGGGTGAGTGCAGTGGTACATCTTCTGCCAGTAGCCTTGCAAGCGGATGTAGACTTCCATCTGCTGGCTCCAGTGTTGGTAGTTGGTGCCATTAAGCTTGGGGAGTGAGGCAGTGACAGTGGTGGAGGAAGACATTGTAATAGTAGGTTGGTTCTGTGGAGGTGACATGTCAGTTTGGTACCTAATGAAAGGAAGCAAGGGAAAAACATGTGCATCACTGAACAATATCAGAGCTCCCAGAGTAATTACAGTAGTCATTATATTAGATTCTAATAGTATATATGTAGTACTATGGCACAGACTGTTGTTAGTTTTGTTGATTTCGCCCCTCATTCATCATTCTTTTCGCATTCTAATCGTGCCCATGTTGTTCTCCATGGTCACTTTACTTACCTACCGCTTTTCAGCTTCTCTGTACCTTGTTGTGGTGTTTCTACCCATACAGGACATTACCTGTGTGCCTCCCAGTCCATTGTGGCTGATCTATTTACTGTTGTTTAACTCCCTGGAGCGCCACATTGTATCCTTTGGTTACTCGCTGTGGACTCCAGGTCTGTATAATCTTGTTATCTCTCTCAATATCATCTTGGTTACTCACTGTGGACTCCAGAGTTGTCCTGAGTTGATCCAGCAAGTGGCTAGTCCGCTTCTACTAGCATTTTCGCTCTTATCACAGACTTGTTGAATTTTCATGAGTGGTGGATTATGTCATCAGGTTTTGTAGTTGACTCATGCCAAACTCCATTGCTCCTCCATCCATCTCTGCCATCACCATGTCCCATGTCATCAACAACAGCAAGGCCATTACCACCCAGATGATACCAACAATGCAGTGGCACCACCGCCACCATGTCCACCATCAACAAGAGGCAACAATGCAGCCACCATGGCATCACCACCATCACCACCAGGTCATCATTGGCAGTGCAACAAGTAGTGCTACCACCATGATCTCATTGATGACAACACCGTTGACACAGTACAGCGGTGACCGCACCTGTGTTGTCCCCCCACCACAAAAACATTGTCATCATCGATGCGACACAGCAGAGTACTGACAGCGACGACACAGCTGCAAGAGCATCCCCACCACTGTAAATACAACAATGACACCATGGCGAAGACAATGCAGCCACCATGGCATCCCCACCACCACCACTACCAGATCATTGATGACAATGCAGCCACCACAGCATCCCCACCAGTAGATGACAACAATGACAATGACAACAACAACAGCAATGCAGCTGCGGTGTCCCCACTACCACCAGCTCATCGACGACAACAATGCAGTGATGGTGTTATCACTACACTGATGACAATGACACAGCCACCCTGGTGTCCCTACCAGTGTTACGACTGGCCTGGGTAGGGTCAGACATAGCCTTGGATGGTCATGAAGGTTCTAAGTGAGTGTACCCTCAATGGCAGTACGAAGTCCAATGGATCAAGGGAATGCTAGTCGAATGCTAGTGTAACAAAGGTTTAGGGGTTCAAGGGTTCAAAGGGGCCGATCAAGTGTCAACGTTGAGTCAAGGCTTGGAAAGTGCAGATATGAGATGTATTCCAAGGAGGTCTAAACTGGGAATACAAGAGTAATTTGACGATTAATATATAGACAACAGAGAGGTTAAGAGTAGGCATAGAATGTCATGGAAACTAGTGGAATGTGATGGAAGGAATCGCTGAGGAAGCAAGTGGAGATACAACCATGTGGTTAGGAATGAGTCAGCGATGGAAGAAAAGAAATATAGTCCTAGGCAGGATTTAAACATATGATGGTAGTACAAGGATCAAGAAAGAAGTAGAGAAAAGAGTAAATTGTAACAACCAGTAGACGGCGATAACAATGACATTGACACTGCAGCTGCAGCATCATCACCACACCAATGATGATGCGGCCACTACAGTGTCCCCACTACCACCACCAGGTCATCAATGACACAACACGTTCCCACTGTTATAAAGACAATGACGACAATGACGATGTAGCCAATGCGGTATCACCACCACTACTACCACAGGGTCGACCACAATGACGCAATGCAGCACCGCAATGATGGTGATGGTGACACAGTGCCACAGTGTCCCCACCACCATAATGGCTGTAGTGGAGACAACAAAGCAATGACACTATCCCCCCACCCACCACACATCAACAACAACAGAACAGGTAATTCATAGATATATACATTTGTTGTAGTTAGAACTACATAAATTTTCTACTACTTGGGCTGTCAGGAAGCCAAGTAAGAGAGGCAAGAAAAAAAAAAGCCCTGTCTAGTTGTAGGGAGTGTGCAAATGGTCCAGTGGTCACAGATGCTTATGGACTGTGGCCGACTGCACAGCTTTTCTGAATCCATATGGCACTGTGTGCTAGTGGCACGGTGGCGGCACTGCTAGTACTAGTAGTGGCCCGGGTCGTGTCACGTCCCATTTCGCCCTGCTCATCCACCTATCTCAACAGTGCACATTGATCGTGTCGTCGTCGTTTTCCTGGCTCCTGAGGTGTTTCTTGACGCTGTGGGCATCATCTTGTGCCTCCGTTCCGTGATTCGGCTCGAAAGAACTGTATGCATCTGCCTGGTGAGTTATCCTCCCCCCTCAGGCTGCTCCGAACATTCATGGACCTGTTCTAATGTGTTTCTCAGGCTTTTTGATGTCCTCGACACACCTCGGAGCTCGCATCACGTCCGCATTGTCACTGGCATCCATCATGCCACAGCCCATACTAGGTTGCTAGTACTTCCTCCTCGAGCATGATACTGTGGGGGTTCGTCGATCATTCCCGCGGGTTTGTTGGGTGGTAGAGGTGTGTTAGATCCTGATCTCAACGCCGCTCTGTGGAGTGACAATGAGAGCCTACGCTAGAGAGATGCAATGAAGAACGAGGAGGACGAGGTTGAGCAGAACCCCTTAATGGGAGAGTGACTCGGAGCGATGACCACTCAACTCATATCAGGACAAGGTGGTTCTGGGGATTGTTCAAGTACATCGTCTATGTTCATTTCGCTGTGCTGATCGTTTTTGTCAACCCTTCTCGTACCGTAACAGGCTAATCTTGTCCCACCTAGCACGACCAGAAAGAGATTTAATGGCATACTAGTATTTCGCAGCATCATGAACTCAGTGTGAGATCACGTTGTATATCTGACAGCATATTGAGTGCACAAGGGTGGGGTCACTTGTCTATCATGGTCTGACATCTCGATGTCCACATCCTCCCTGCCAAACTCACCCACTTCCTCAGGATCTCCCTCATTGTCCGAAGAATTTTGGTTTTGATGATGATGATGATGATGATGATGATGATGACACTCTTCGCCTGGATCTTGCTCAGCAGCTGGGATCCCATGGCATAACTTGCTGTCTATCATGTCCATCCTGCGTTCAAATGCCATGATGACCCCATCTGCTTATATGTTTCCTAGATTTCTTGTGACTGCAAGGGGGTACACCATGTACTTGACATCATTGCGAACTTGTCTGAAATTGTCTTTGTTGTGTGTGAGTGTCAAGTCCATCAGCATGCCTGTGGATCAATGTGAGACCACCTTCTGCTGAATGATCCAAAAACTGTCCTGGTCATAGGCATTCAACTGTTGAGAGCGAAAATGCTAGTTGAAGCGGACTAGCCACTTGCTGGATCAACTCAGGACGACTCTGGAGTCCACAGTGAGTAACCATGATGATATTGAGAGAGATAACAAGATTATACAGACCTGGAGTCCACAGTGAGTAACCAAAGGATACAATGTGGCGCTCCAGGGAGTAACTGCGCTTCAAAGTAAACAACAGTAAATAGATCAGCCACAATGGGCTGGGAGGCACACAGGTAATGTCCTGTATGGGTAGAAACACCACAACAAGGTAAAGAGAAGGTGAAAAGCGGTAGGTAAGTAAAGTGACCATGGAGAACAACATGGGCACGATTAGAATGCGAAAAGAATGATGAATGAGGGGCGAAATCAACAAAACTAACATATTCATCAAGTTTGGTGGCTGTTATACAAAACTACTGCTTACATGGGTTTGTTACACACAGGAGAGGAAGACATGTAACATCAACACACATCATCGGGTTTACCTTTACAATGTAGCCCCAATCCATGCTGGCCATTTACAAGTGGCGGCATGCGACGCAGGAATACCATCCATATACACACATCTATGGTGAGTGCTTGGACCAGCCAATGTGGAAGTACTTACTGCTTCCAGAGTGGTTGTGCTTTCCCTTGGCATGATGCCAGATGTCTCTGAGGAAACTGCCACTACTGCATGCATGGTCAGAGGTCACTTGCACTGGGATCTGACAGAAAAGTATTACTAGATGGCCCAGCCTTGTTATGCCCTTTCCCTTTTAAAGACCTGCTCCAGTATCAACCACCACAGATGCAGCTTCTTCATCATCTTCATCATCTTTGTCTTCTCCTTCTTCCTTCTCCTCTTCTTGTTGTTGCTCCCTGCCCTCCTTGTCACTGTCCTCATACTTGCTTGTCTCCTGATCCTCCTGATCTTCCTTGTCCTCGTCCAGTTTACTACCATCTTCTTTGCTACCATCCTCATCCTCGTCTGCCTGTTGGATCATCTCTACATTGTACTCATCCTTGGCTTGTTCATCTACCACCACCATGAGATCAAAGGGATCCTTTGGGTCCCATCCATTGTGCATATGGATCCTCATAATAGTCACCAGTGTAATATAAACAGGAAAACACAAAATGACTTATGTATCAAAGGTTGACTGCTGTTGTCTGAAGACAAAGAATCAGACTGTTGAATTATCATATGGATAGTTATCAATTTATTCCAGTCAGCTGCTATTGCAAAACATACATTATTCCTGGTGCATTCATTTCTGGTCCCAAAAAACCCAAGAATATAGATTCCTTTGTGGTTGTTAGTTCACACCACCCCTTTGCTTTGCAAAAAGAAGGTCTGAAGATTTGGGATGCCTCATGGGATTTCCTTTATCAAGCGCCAGTGGCCTCTATCTCTTATTTACAACAGGTGAGAAACCATGATTCCAACCCAAACATCATGATTAAAGTCTATCAGGTGATGGATTAGGCCTCGTACATTGGAATGGACTTGTAGGATACTACAGGAAAATGGGTGCTGTCTCTACTGTGGTATTAGAGGACAACAACTCTTGCTCGCATTATTACCCAGTGCTTCTAACTCCCTCATAATGCCTATCGTGATAGCAACCATCCTAACATCTCTTCCTTTCATCTTTCCCCCTGCTGGCAATCATACTCTGACACTCTTGTCAACCTCATGTCTTCCCCCAACCCGACCCAGTTCGATCGCCAACAGACTGAGACTGGCATCTCCAAAGCCTGCCTCATTTTAGGACTTGATCCTGCTCAATCTCTTAGATAGTGTTTGGTTGAAAAGTCAGTGAGACTTATCCACAGTAGTGAATAAGTCCAGGGGCTCAACACATTTTCCACTGCTGTTACTAACCAATCTGTTATTAACTAAAAACTGTGAAAATTCAAAAATCCCAGCTGATCTCTGTAGTAGACATGTCAACAACTGTCTTTGCTACTGTATGAGGCTTTGAATGGGAAGCAACACTGGTGACAGGGTCACCTGGTGGGTATTCTGGGCCACTATTACTGTTCCCAGGTGTTGTAATTTCATTCCCAAGCATAGTCGCCTGTAGTAGCTCCTTGTCCATATCACAAAATTTGACAACAGGCTGATAGCATTTCTTTCAGACAACATTTTTCTATGTTAGAAGCAAGTGAGCTGTTGTTCACCCAGACCAAAATGAGAGAAGACAGACAGAGTCAGTCCTGTAGTACTGTCTGATTTGAATCATGTTGATTAGCATGCAGGCATTCTGATTTGGACACAGAGGTGAGTTCAGCCATGTAAGCATTGAGACAGTCTGCTTGTCAGGAATGGAGTTGACAAGGACCGTGAAGATCTTGGTTGTGAGAATCTAGAAATGACTCAATTACAAATGGAATTTATATCAAGGATGTACCATACACTGAGCACCCGTGCGTTGCAATTGGGTTTGAGTGTTTCCAACCATGCACAGGGGTCGTTGTTCACCACAGGATCATCAAAGGGCCACCCACCAAGCCAGTATGTTCAGAGTTGATGGTGAAATTCTTCTATGACAGAAGCTGGGCCCAATATTTTGAATAATGGCTGCAAATTTGTTCTTATGGCCAAGATTAGCTTGGATGAAGTCAAGCATGATTTTTAGGTGATCCTTGAGGAACTCTTTGACCCATTCATATGCAATGTGGTCCAAGGTCAAATCCTGCTTGTCCCAAGGTACTCCCTGAATGTGTTATCCATACATTGTCAGATCATATACACCACTGATCCTCCTTGGAGGTTTGAAGCCTTGTCCCTCATCTTGTGCCACTTACTAAGGAGCTCTGCACATGCATCTTTTGCCTTCTTCACATTCTTTCCATTCATTACAGTGACAAGATGGTCCACCTCCTCATTCTCAATAAAAAGGTTGTTAAAACACATACAAGTGTTGTCCTTGAGATGCCCAACCATATACACAAGTATCTGTGTCACTTGGTGAGCAGAGTTATCATTCATTACAATTAAACCATCATACTCACATACATCACTGTGCAGTCCCATCAGTGTCGTGTGCAGTCTTGACAACCTCATGTTCAACTTCCCATTGAACATGTGGATAATCCTTCAATTGATTTCACACACTCCATAAACTCCTAGAAGTAATTCTAGGACAGGAGTTCCGCCTGCTTTCAAGGTGCACCAGTCATGCTGTCGATCTCCTCGATATCTTTGTTCATAAGTTCCTTTACTTTCATCATTCGGAACTGATGTAGGAGCACTTCCTGCAGCATTTCATGGCATACATGTTCTCCCTCATTTTGAGATAGGTGTAGACTAAGCTCCACCATGATTTGGTCTGAAACAACACACACAAAAGGTCAGTCTTCTCAATTGTTCTCCTTCATAAAATAATGTTGTACTGTGCATTCCAAGACCTTCTTGGAATGCACAGTACCACATGGTCTTGATCGACCAAACCACTCACTTGCATTGTAGAGAATCACCAGCCATTGACCACCAAGGGATAGCATTTCTTGTAACATGTCTCTTTTCAGCTTCCTGTGTTGATTTTCCTGCTCAATCTCCGACATCAGCGTTGCATTGCTACCCTTGTGTTCAAATGCTTGGCATTGTTTCATCAACTCGGTATGTTGCTTTTGATTAATTTTTGTCCATTCCTCCAGTGCATGTACACAATGCTGACCACCCCCTGCAGCCACTTGTTGCTTTTCAACCGCTTCATCACTCAACTCCAATATCAGCAACAATTGCATTACATCCCCACTTTACAGGAAAGTTGTTGTGTGTTCTCTTTCATGTCCATTTTCTTCACCACTAATGGTATTGCTTTCATGATCAAAAATCTATCCATACCCTTTTTAAAAACAACTGTACCAATCACATCACCTGCTGTTTCTCCAGTGGTCTATCATTCTATTTCCTGAATTGTAGGTCATCCTTGTGCTCCATCACATCAAACTGTGCATATCCAAATATTCTCCGATGACATTCATTTTCTAGTTGTTGTCTCAGTGCCATCTCGAGTTCCCCACTTGCTTGGATGCTGGGTCGAGTATTGAGCAGCAACATATCCGCCACCTTCATCTTCATTACCATCTCTTGTAAATGACTCCTCTGTCACCATGTTATACTTACCTTCGTCTTCTTTCCACTCTGTGCATTGCCGTAGATCTCATTGGTAAGTATGTCAGTCTTGTTTATATCATTCATGCCCCACTTACCTTCTTTTCGGTTGTTGTCTTTCTCCCACTACCTGCCACCCTGCCTCAGTTGTCACCTTGCTCCCACTGTCTGACATTGTCCCCTTAGTCACCACCTTGCTGCTACTACCTTCAGCTGTTGCTGTTTTACCCCCAACGTTGGCAGTTGTTGCCACCTTTTTACTCTTGATATCCTTCAGTTTCTTGGTTAACATTGTCTTTGCAGTGTGATGGGTGAGTTGATCTCTCTCTGTGTCCCCACTATATTAGCTTACCCAACTCCATATCTCACTGCCTTTCAATCTGTCTTCTTTAACATGGCACTCCCTCTCATACATATCTCCAAAAATAGATGTCATTTCATTCCACTCGCTAACTGTTATTGATTACTAGGTATTGTCTTGTCGACATGTGCCACATATTGATTCACACATTTGTGTGTCCTGCTGGCTGATTCATTGGTAGCATCACAGTATGCTTTAATTTCACTTATCTGTTGGTTTCACTTGACCATTTTCATGTGTAGGAGTATGGTTACATGTATACAGTTACAAACACATTTTAGGTACCCTCTGAAATGCATGGTAGATAGTATCACCTTGTATCATTGAGTGTTAACCATCCTATTTTAATGGTTTTTCGCATGTGGAGGTTTTTAAGGTCGAAGTATTTTGCTCATTTGTGGAATTGAGCGTTCGTTGCAATGGCTATAGCTGACCGGTTATCTCCATACAGGATGGTGGCCTTTTTCGGCTCATAATTAATCTCAGTGTACAGGTTTCGCAGCCAAATCAAGTCCGTTTCTAACCTCGCCATCGACACAAATTTAGCCTCAGTGGTGCTTACTGTAGGCCTTAATGTTAGTTTTGTTGATTTCGCCCCTCATTCATCATTCTCTTCGCATTCTAATCGTGCCCATGTTCTTCTCCATGGTCACTTTACTTACCTACCGCTTTTCAGCTTCTCTTTACCTTGTTGTGGTGTTTCTACCCATACAGGACATTACCTTTGCGCCTCCCAGTCCATTG
>JBBPJO010000238.1:0-18149 GCA_038088815.1 Boletus nobilissimus | reverse complement strand
AAGAAGATTTCTGGGGTGCTGATTGCCCCGGAACTCCACTCCCCAGAAGCAGTAGAGCAGCAGCAGGAGGTGGTAACAGTGGTGGTGACAGTGGTGGTGATGACAATCCTGATCCCTCAGACAATGGGTCATCCACAACATCAACTCCGGATACCGAACATCTCTTCGGAGGTAATCCCGGAAATGATGACGAACCCAATAACGTCCCCTTGGCTTTCGAGCCTTTTACCCAACTTGCTACCGCTATTCACAACATGACCCGAATGGCTCTCCATCACAAGAATACCTCCAGCGATGCAAAAACCAAGGTCCAAGAACTGGATACCTTTGATGGGTCTGACCCAAAGAAACTCCGTTCTTTCATCATGCAATGCGAAATCAATGTCCAAGCCAATGAGAAATCCTTCAAAAAGGACCAGAGCAGAGTAACCTTCACCCAGTCCTACCTGAAAGGGATGGCGCTCAATTACTTCAAGCTGGACTTGCTTGGAGCTGCCCCTCTGGCAATCTGTCCCCTCTGGATGGACAATTGGCAATCATTCCTATATGAACTCCAGACCAACTTCGGTCCTCATGATCCTGTCGCTGAAGCAGAGGCTCAACTCGAGCAACTGTGTATGAAAGCCACTCAGCGTATTTCCAAATACATCGTTGAGTGGAACTGTCTCGCGAACCAAGTCTGAGAATGGGGACCTGGTGCTCTCCACTGGAGTTTCTATAATGGACTCCTGGACCATATCAAGGATGAGATCGCTTGTCATGGCAAACCCGACAACCTTCATGATATGTGTACTTTAGCGCAACAGATCGACCAGAGATACTGGGAGTGCAGGGATGAGATATCACATGCTTCAAAGGTCTCCAGATCAAAGTCCTCTGGCAATAATTCCTCTAGCAAATTGTTGAGCTCTGCTCCGACTAACTCCTCCAAACCCAAGGACAACAAGTCCAAGGGCTCTTCTATGTCCTTGACCTCCAGTTCCAACCCTGGTTCTTCCGGAGGGAACAATAACAAAAAGGGTAACACCAACCCTTCCAAATCTGATGCTATTTCTTCAAAACTAGGCAAAGATGGTAAACTCCTTCCAGAGGAACGTCAGTGCCATATAAAGTTTAATCTCTGTCTCTTCTGCGGTGAGAGTGGACACTCCGCCAAAGATTGCCCAAAGTCCACGTCTAGGGTGTCGAAAGCCCATGCTGCTACTGTAACTCCAGAAGCCATGATATTGACCTGCACTTCTATAGAAGTGAAAAAATAGAGTGTGACTCTCGAGCATCCGCACAGGCTGGGAGTTGCATTGATCCGAACTGTGCCCCCATGGAACTACATCTCAACGTGTCCACTCTTTCTGATCCGAATTCCCTCTGTCCTTTTGTCTCTCTCCCCATACATAATATCTTGGATGTACCTATTCTCATTGACTCAGGATCTACTCATTGCTTTATAGACTCTGCTTTTATCGAGAAACATCAAATCTCTATGTACTCCGTTCCTCCGATTAATCTCTATGTACTCCGTTCCTCCGATTAATCTCTGTTTATTCGACGGATCCTCAGCCTCATTAATTTCCCAAGCAATAGATCTGATAATCTCCTTTGTTTCCAGTGTTTCCACCTCCAATATGTTCTTTGTAACATTGTTGGATTCCTCATGCAGCCTTGTTCTTGGACATTGCTAGCTTACTTGCTACAATCCATTAATTGACTGGGTTACTAGCAGCATCACTTCCCGAACTCCTGCAGAGGGAATGCCAACCCCAATATCACCCTCTGAACCTCTGAGCATTCCTTCCCCCATCAATACCACACCTTCGGAATGCTCTTCGGATCCGCCTAAAGCACCTGGACTTACAGTCCCTTACATCTCCCTCGTCAATGCAGTTGCATTTCACCGTGCCTGCAAGATGGTCCAGTTCGCCCTCTCACTCCGGTCTACTGAAGACATTTCCGCTCATTCCGCTTCCACTTCCGTCGCCTCCCCTACAGAGAAAGGCGACCTCGCTGGTATTCCTTCAGAATACCACAACTTTGTGGATGTCTTCAGCAAGAAGAGAGCTGATACCCTTGCCCCACATCGACCCTTCGACTTGAAAATTGACCTGGAAGAAGGTGCAGAACCCCTGGTTGGAAAGATTTATTCTGTCTCCTCCACAGAACAACAAGCCCTCCAAGACTTCCTTGATGAACATCTTAACATTGGATTTATCTGGCAGTCTACGTCTCCGCACACAGCTCTGGTGTTATTCGTCCAGAAGAAGGATGGCTCCCTTTGACTCTGTGTCAATTTCTGAGGATTAAACAAAGTCACACACAAAGACTGCTACCCACTTCCCATACCTCCAACCTCCTTGATGTGCCCTCTAGAGCGAAAGTCTACATGAAAATCGACCTCTGTCATGTGTATCATTTGGTCCATATTATGGAGGGAGACAAGTGGAAGACCCCCTTTCACACTTGCTATGGATCATTCAAATGGCTCGTCATGCCTTTTGGACTGACCAATGCTCCAGCAGCCTTCCAGCGGTTTGTCAACAGTATCTTCACAGATATGCTTGACCTTTGCATCGTGGTTTACCTCAACAATATTCTGATCTACATACTCCCATGACATGGAATCACATCGAAAACATGTCCGAGAAGTCTTCCAACATCTCCATGCCAATGGCTTATATGCCAAAGCAGAGAAATGCGAATTCCATTCCGACATGGTTGAGTACTTCAGATATGTACTCTCTCCCTCTGGCCTCTCCATGGCCTCCGACAAAATTAAAACAATCCTGGAATGGCCAGAACCTTGGAAGGTCAAGGACATTCAGTCCTTCCTGGGGTTTGCCAACTTCTATTGTCATTTTATCCAGGGTTGCTCCAACATTGTGGTTCCTCTCACATGTCTTACTCGAAAAGAAACTCCTTGGAACTTCTCTGACTTATGCTGGAATTCCTTCCAACACCTTAAAAATGCTTTCACATCAGCTCCGGTGCTTGTTCACTGGACTCCAGATGTTCCGATTACTATTGAAACCAACACCTCTGACTATGCTGTCGCCGCCATGCTCTCTATCACAACTCTGGCTGATAATGAACTCCACCCCGTCGCATTCTTCTCCCGGACTTTGACCAGAGTGGAATTAAACTATGACACACATGACAAGGAGTTACTGGCAATTTTTCAAGCATTTACCTCCTGGCGCCACTACCTGGAAGGCTCCCCAATTCCCATAGATGTCGTTACTGACCACAAAAATCTCGAATATTTTTCTTCTACAAAGCTCCTGACACGGCACCAAGCCTGATGGTCCAAATACCTGAATCAATTCAATATGGTAGTCCAGTATCGGCCTGGCAAGCTTGGAGCAAAACCCAACGCTTTGACTTGATGCTGGGACGTCTACCCCAAAGAGGGGGATAAGGACTACACTCACGTTAACCCAGACAATTATAGGTCCATTTTCACTTCGGAATAGCTTGTGTCGTTCCTCCAGGCAACATACTTAGAAGTTCCATTACTCCAGGCCTCAGCTCTGGTTAACATTGAACAACTCCATTCCAATATCCTCTCTGTGCTCCCTAATGATCCAGTCACGTCTCACATCATTTCCTCCAACTCTGACACTAGATGGACAGTCAACTCCAAAGGATTCCTCCTAAAGGATAATCGCACATATGTTCCAGAAGCTAATAATCTTCGACTCTGAGTTCTCCAAACATTGCACGACCACCCAACTGCAGGCCACTTCGGTCAGAACCATACACTCGAACTTATTCGTCGAGAATATACATGGCCTAAAATCCAGACTTTCATTAAGAACTACATTAGTTCCTATACAGCCTGTGCTCAAGGGAAGACCCCCCATCATCGTCTGTATGGACTTCTTAAGCAGGCTTCTGGTTCTGGAGAAACCATGGAATTCCATCTCCATGGACTTCATTGAACAGCTTCTACCTTCAGAAGACTTCACTGCTATCCTTGTCATAGTTGACAGACACATGATACCATCACTTCCACTGGATTAGCAAAGCTATTCCTGTTGATCGAGCACCATGTAGTAGCTCTCAACGCTACTTATATGACTAGTAGTAGTAGTGTAGTTTACCTTATAAGGAAATAGTCACATGCTTCATGTAGTATATAAGTTAGAACTCAGTCGTCTGAGTTTGAATAACATCTTGTGTTCTTACCACAACCATTGCTTGCAGCAACACCCTTAAACCCTTGGTGAGTGTCAGGTATTCCTCTACCATATACCTGTTGCTTCAACAATTCCTCCTCCATGTCTTTTCCAACACGGAGTTCCAACCCATGTCACCTCTGACAGGGGCTCTGAGTTTGTTTCCCACTTTTTCTGGTCCCTAGGCAAAGCCTTAGATATGCACCTGCATTTCACCTCCAGATATCATCCAGAGGGGGATGGCCAGATAGAACACACCAATCAGACACTTGAACAGTACCTCCATATCTACTGCAACTACCAACAAGACAATTGGTCTGAACTTCTCCCTCTCGCAGAGTTCACCTATAATAATGCTCCAAGTGCTACTACTGGCGTATTACCATTCTTTGCCAATAAAGGATATCATCCAAACTTCTCTGTCCACTCCAAGCTTGAACTTACCTCTTCGACAGCTAAGTCCTATGTCACGGACTTGAACAAACTCCATGAGTTCCTCCATACAGAGATGCTGGAAGCACAGAAATGCTATCAAGGACCAGCCGACAAGAAGAGAAGTCCGGCTCCGGACTTCAAAATTGGTGACCAAATCATGCTCAAAGCAAAATACCTCCGGTCTACATGACCATCCAAAAAATTATCAGAAAAGTGTCTAGGTCCTTACAGCATTATTGCTAAACCTGGTACACATTCCTTCACAATCTGACTGCCTGACTCCATGAAATCCGTTCATCCTGTTTTCCATGTCTCACAGTTAGGAACCACAACTCTGAACACCATTCCGAACTGTGTCCAACCTCCGCCACCTCCAGTCAAGGTTGACGGTGAACCAGAGTACGAGATCGAAGAAATACTTGACTCCAAGATCGATCAAAGAAGGCATCACTGCCAACTCTTGTATCTAGTACGATGGTCAGGATATGAAGGTACTGACAATGAGACTTCATGGTTACTCGCTACAGGGCTCGCACATGCTACGGAGCTTGTCTTGGACTTCCATCGGAAGTACCCGGACAAGCCAGGTTCAATCTCTCTGTAATTTCCTCCATTTCTTTTTCTCTTGACTCAATTCAATTGATTACTATGTACAAACAAAGGAATATTTCTTTCTACACTACATTATTCCAGAGTTGCCTCTCCAGTGACCTCCGTTTCTCCATCCACACTCTTCTCCATGTCCACACTCTTTTCCATGTCCACACTCTTCTCCATATTCTCCCCCACACCCGCATCCTTCTCCATTGCTCATTCCGGCTGCATGACTATGTCAGCCAACCTCTGATGGAACACATCTGTCCGCTCCATCACCATCTCCCTCATCCCATCCAAAACCTCACTTGCCATCCCATCCTCCGACTCGTCTGTCTCTGACTCCAAGTCCTCCTGGTATACCTCCATCGTCTTCAACTCGACGAGGCAGGCCAGGAGCTGATTCTGGCAACCCAGGAGTTGGGTGTGCACCTGCGTCTCGGAGCAGATGCCCTGGATAGCCTTGACAAGCTGTGGCCCCAGCTCAGACCACAACTCGTTCTTCTTGTTGCCTTCCACGCTCTCCAATGCTTTTTCCTCTGACCCCCTCTTCTGCTTCAACAGTCCCGCATTGCTATCCACTCTCCTCTGTCACTTCTCCAGCTTCTCAACTCTGGGGCACTTGTATCTAACCTTCGCACCTTGGCACTTGATGCATGACTGGGACTTGCCAGGGCCCTCCTCACATTCAAGGCCCCGGCGCTCGCACTGATTACAGGCAGGCAAGGCCTTGCCCTTGCCTTTATTGGTGCTCTGCTGTGCTTGGACATCCTCAGCCTACAAGTCTGTTAATAAAGAGTTAACTCCGAAGAGTAGACAACTTACTCGTCTTCTGGCCGCCTTTTCGGCCTTGCGACGCCACCTCTCCTCCACCCTCCAACATGCCTCCGCCTCTTCTGCTTCATGCCTCTTCCACTCTTCCTCTTCTTTGCGCACCTTGGCATGCCTCCGTCGCTCTGCAAACTTAGTGGCAGAGAGCTCATCATTGTCATCCTCATTCTCCCAATGTGGGAGTCCGCCCAAGCTCAGATTATGCTGTTGTAGATGAACATGGGGAATTAGCGATTGGCTGTCGAAATCCGCCTTACCTTTATATCTGGAGTTCAAGCGGAGACCCAATTTCCGTTTGTTGATCTGTACCAACTCCACGTGATCAAGTCACTCATGTTCCACCCAGAGTTTCACCTGGACCACTCAGGGGCTTGTTTCAAACATGTAGCCGGCCTCGAGGGCTCAGCCTAAGAGGGGGATACTGTCATATCCCTAATTTTCACAAGTCCAACTTGGGTCCAACTCCGGATAAACCCCGCACCAAATCTACTGGACATCCTGTAACGCACAGCGTGGTGTGCTGCGATACTAAGATACTAAGCTCAAGCGAGGGCGAAGAGAGAGCAAGGATACGAGTGAAGTATATAGTCCGAGTGCCAAGCTTTGAGACGATGCGAAGCCTAAGCAGTCTCACCTATTCAGGTATGAACTAAGCACTCACTGAACTCGGTGGTTACTAGAAACAATGCTGGTATTGCATAGAACTAGCTTAGGGAAATACAGGAGGGCAAGAAAGCGCCCTTATATACAGTAGGCCCCTACTAAATGAGGAAATGGTGTGCAGCACCTCTTGTCATAATGAGTCACAAATATATGACTTGATGCACAGCATAAGAGTCAGCACAAGTCATGAATAAGTCATGACGAGTCAGAAATATAAAGGCTATGCCACAGGTGATGAAGTCCGAATAAGGTGACTGCGGCGGAATGGAAAGGAAGTCTAAGATAGGTATAGGCGGGGCGCCATGTGAGACTGAAAAGGGAAAGGAATCAAGAGACGTATCTGGTATAATGGAGGACGGCTCCATTACGAATACAACCGTGTACGGTGAAGGGAACGAGACTGAAAGTCGAGTGAACAAAAGATTGAAGAAAAAGGTGTACCCCCTCAGTAAACTGTAACATTACCCCCCTCCTATGGTTGAAGCACCTGCGAGACCTCTAATCCATGTCTCCCTCGTCGACCTCGTAGTCCATCAGGTCGTAGTCGTCAAGAGGATTACGTTGGGTTGGGCAAAACTCTTCTGAGTGTCCCAACTCCCCGCAAAGTTGACAGCGGTGATGGGGGCAGTAGGCCTGTATGTGTCCCAGGGCGGTCATGCGACAAAAGGGGCATTTGTAGCGCCCACAATCTGCGTGAAGGTGCCCTCATTGCCCACAGATGAAACAATGACTGAGGGTCGGATGAGAGGGAGTGGGTGGCATCGATGGGATAGTGTCTATGTTGATAGGTCGGGAGGAACATCCTGGCGATGGCAAGGGTATTGCCGTGAAGTCCTTGTTATAATGATGGGAGCTGGGAAACAGAGTTGCCTGTCTCGGTTTTCCTCAATGTCCCTCAGGACGTTTGCCCACAGCTTGTGCTGAGGAGCTGGGTAGTCTGAACAAAACTGTTGCATTACCTCATTTGAATTTATGAGGACGATGGGAGGGTGTTGGAGTGGTGGGATGTTCTCGAGCAGGGAATATGTGCTCAGGTTCTGGGGTAGGGGTCCCTCATCTGAGGAGGGGTATGGTAGTGAGGAAAGTGAGGATGTTGGGGTGGTCTGCAGGGAGGGTGGCGAGAGATCCGGGAACAGTATCACTGCTAAGTCCTGGAGCAGCGCCAGAATTTCCAGCTCCGGAATCATTGCTAACTGCAGGAGGGTTTGGAGGCGGGACAGGCAATGGTGCTGTGGATGTGGAGTCAGGGGTTGAGGGGGAGCTGGGGGTGATGGTGGAGTCGTCATCCCAGATGGTTCATCTTGGGTTTCTGGCCCAAGTGTTGCTGTCCCAGGGATGATCTGGGTTGTTGTCCAGGTAGTAAGTTCGTAAATGGGTGGGGAGAGTGTTGACGATGGGTCACTGAATGTGCATGAACAAGGGGGTATGTATTGTGGAGAGGACATTGGAGAACCCGTGGTCATGGAAGGCATCAAGGATGGCATCTCTAGAGGCATGGATTGCCTGTTTCATGGCAGCAGTGTAGACAGGCAGGGTCCCATCTGGAAAGAGTTGGGTGTGGAGTGTCCGTCCAGTGGTGTACATATGAAAGATGATTCCCAAAGATTGGAGAATCGGGCTGTCTCTATAAGAGGGTAGGCACGATAAGGCACAGGCGATAGCGGGATTCTCCAACACGGAAGCAAAGAGGATTCATTGGGAGCGGTCTGGGAGAGAGTGGATGCAGACTGGTAGTTGGAAGGGTACTACATTAAGCAACAAGGAGGACATCAAGGGTTCAGTAAGGATGACGACGATGGAGGAGCTAGGGCTCGACTCAAAGCAAGTGAGGAATTGAGGGTTTAAGGAGGGAAGGCGATCGGATCCCTTGCCTTATATTCATTCAAGAGGCCCACAGCATGTCCAAAGTTGGACTCAGGTTCCCAGGTGTTTTCGGAGGACAGATATCCTTTCCACCAAACGAGGTAGTGGCGGCGTCGAGCAGAGCCCTGATGGGCTAAGATCTGTTCAATTTCAAATTCCTCTTCTCTGTCTATTATATCCGGTGGAAGTGGAAGGAAGTTTGGTCCGTGTTCAGTGGTTTCCTGATAGGGAGTCAAAAGCGATGCATGGAAGGCATTGTGGATTTTCCACGTCCTAGGCAATCAGAGTTTATACGAGACAGGAGAAATGACCTGTGAGATTTCAAATGGTCTCTCGCGTTGAGGGGCTAGTTTTCGAGAGGGGTAGTGGAGTCTCAGGTTATGGCCCTCGAGCCATACCTTATCTCTGACTTTCCATGGTTTGAATTTGGATGTGACTTGTTCACGCATATATCATTGTGCCTTTTCATGGGCAGTGGTAGCTTCCTTGTGAGCCTCCTCAAGGTCTCCAAGGCATTTCTCTAAGGTGGGGAGGAAGGTGGTGGTTCCTATCGATGGGTAAGCCCTCAGCTCGTACCCAAACATCAAGCTAAATGGAGTCTTTCCTGTTATGGAATGGACGGAAGAGTTATGACAGAATTCTGCCATAGGCAATAAGTCTGACCATCGGGTGGTGTCTCCTTGGCAAAAGATCCAAAGGTAAGTTTCCAATTCCTGATTGACGTGTTCCATCTCTCTGTCGGTCTGTGGGTGGTAGGCGGAAGAGAGGAGCAGATCATACTCAAGGAGCCTCGCTAGTTCTAGAGTGAAGGCCGAGGCAAATTGTGGACCATGGTCCAAGATAATTTTGTCGTGGAGTCCAAAGCGGGGAAAGACCTTTTCAAAGAAGAGCTGCACTATGCCCTCGGCATCCGCACTCTTGTGAGTTGGGGTGAAAATTACCCCCTTAGTAAGGCCATGGTCGACCACAACCATAACCAAATCAAAACTGTGTGACGGTGGCAAGTCTGTGATGAGATCGACCGACAAACACTGGAAAGGACAGGAGGAAGCAACCAGGAGAGGGGTGAGAGGTGGGACAGTGGGATGGGTGTTGACTTTGTTGGCCTGGCAAGTCGTGCAGCCTTGGATGAAGCGATGCACGAAGGAGGTGAGTCCAGGCCACCAATAGTCACGTTGTACCTGATTAATGGTCTGGTAGTAACTGCCATGACCACCTGCGGGCGAGTCATGGATTGCGTGGAGGAGGTCGTTCCGGTGAGCCTCGGGGACGTAGGCTCTGTCCTTGAAGTAAAGTATGCCATCATCATATTGCCAATCATGGATAGAAGAGCGAGGGATTCCCAAGGTACCCTTGTGAAGCTGGTGAAGCTGATTGATGACAAAATCGTCATGGGTGGTTGACTGCTCGATAGTGGTCTGAAGGTCAGTGTCAATACATTTCAAAAATAGCTCTCATGGGAGTAGCATGACTTTAGCATTGTCAGCTGATGTATCCAGCACATCCTTCTGAGAGAGAGCATCCACCGGGCCCATGTTATACCCAGGTACATGTTGGAACAGGAGGTTGTAGTCCTGTAGTGTTAATAGCCATCTGGCTTGCTGCCTAGATAGCTTTTGGGGGTCCTTGAAGTAGCACAGATTCTTGTGGTCTGTGAGCACAGTTATGGGCTGGTCAGTTCCAGTCAGATAATGTTGCCATTCTTCTAGCGCACGTATAACCACTAGAAGTTCTTGGTCATATATGTTGTAGTTATATTCCACCAGTAAGAACGTGCTAGAGATCTAGCAGCAAGGGTGTAAGTCGCCATTGGTGTCCTTCTGCATCAAAACTCCTCCAGAGGCTGTTAGAGACACGTTGGTCATAACAAAAAATGGTTTGGAGGTGTCTGGCATTACTAATAAGGGATTAGAAGTGAAGGCCTTTTGGAGGAGGTCAAAAGCCTTCTGTTGCTCATGCATCCAGGACCATGGCTGCCCTTTCTTCATTAAATCCAAGATCGGCCTAGCAATTTCTGAGAAGTTTGGAATAAACTTGTGGTAAAAGTTGCAGAACCCTATAAATGAGCAGACTGCACGAACTGTCATAGGTGGTTCCCGGGAAGAGATTGCTGAAACCTTGGTAGGGTCCATTGCGATACCCTCTTTAACAACCATCCCAAGGAATTCAACCTCGGATGCGTCAAAAGTACATTTTTCCAATTTGAGGCCGAGACGGTTTTCTCATAGCCATTCTAGAACTCACCTCATTCGTTGGTGATGTTCATTAAGATCCCTAGAATGGATCAACATATCATCCATGTAGATGATCAACCATCCTTCTGCTACCATATCCTTGAAAATGAAGTCCATGAATGACTGAAAAGTCGCAGGACTGTTGCACAGGCCGAAGAACATGACGAGAGGCTTGAAGAGGCCGAAGGGCATAATGAACACCGCCTTCCAGGCATCTTTGGTCTTGATCTGGACGTTATTATAGCCCCAATGAATATCCATCTTGGTGAAGTAAAGAGACCCCTTGAGCTGATCCATCAAGTCTCCAATGAGTGGGAGAGGGTAAGCATTCTTGATGGTGTGCTCATTGAGGTAGCGGTAGTCTTGGCAGGGGCAAAGATTACTGTCCTTCTTCGAGACAAAGAAGAAGGGAGATGCCATGGGGGAGTTCGATGGGCAAATACGTCCGGCTTTCAAGTGTTCGTCAATGAAATCTTTACATGCCTCTCGCTCCTTAGGGTTAAGCGGGTAGGCCTTGGCAACCTTGGGTTGGAAAGAGTCATCTAGATCTATGCCATGATTGAATGATTGGTAGGGCGGAAGGGGACCATCGTCCTTTTTCTGGAAGATGTCCTCAAAATCTCGGAAGTCCTGTGGGACTTCCGTCTTGTTCTTCTTTGCATCTTGTGCGAGAGAAGTCAAAATCATAGTTTCTTAATAGAGGGTCTGGCTGGCTCTTCATCATCCTCCTCGCATTCTATGAGCCCTGGTATCTCCTCTTGCTGCATGGTTGGTTCCACATCAGGTACCTCCAGATGAACCTCATTGGTCATTGCCGTGAGTAACGGATCGATGTTCTGCTTCCACCACAGAGCTCATTGTTGCCGTATTTTGTTCATCTGGCATTTCCTATTGAAGACATTGATAGTATGGGCCTTGGCCGTGACATCTTCTCATTCCCTCATTCGTTTCTGTATGGTCAGTTCCATATCACAAATACGAACAGTTCCTGTACTCCAGTTAATCTCCGGATTGTGATCTCAGAGCCATGGGAGCCCTAGGATGATCTTGTCCTTGCCACAGTCAATAACAAGGAAGTCTCAGAGTTCAGTGGTTTCTCTGAGCTGCATTAGCACTGATGCCTGTTTTCGTATCAGGCTGTTTTTATTGGGTGATCCGTCGATGTTGCTTGCCCGCAGGGGAGTCTTGAGTTGTGTAGTGGGTATGTCGCATGCCACTACCATAGCGTAGTCGATAAAACAGCTGGTTGCCCCAGAGTCAATGAGGGCCTTCATGTCAATGCTTTTGAACACAGTGTGGTCAGGAGGATAGAGAGTAATGGGCATAGTGATCAATTGCGAGTTACTTCCTGACACAAACACTGGAGAACATCTATGAGAAATATTGTGGGCAGGGTATGACATTGACCCATTCCCACCTTCCAAAAACCCTGGTCAGTTCCAGTCCCAGGGCAAGTGTCATGGTCTGGTCCACATATCACACTTGCCTCTTTGCAGAAACCGGAGACACTCTGTATGCGGTTGGGCAGGTTGGTTCCTGCTTCAGGCCACATGTCCTGGTTGGTTCCAGGTATCTCACATGCCTCTCCCTCTTCTCTCACTGCTCTTACCACCTTGATTCCATGTTTGACTGTGTTTCTCATAGCAGCCTCTTGAGAAGAAGGTTGTGGTCCAAGCCCCATCCCTTGACCCTTGGGAGTAGCTGCGTCTGCGTCCACCCTTGACTGGACAGATACGTCATTGGGGTATGTGCCTGGATAATGATCCAGGACTTCCTCTGGGGTGGTCATCCAGAGGTCCGCTGGTGTGATAGCAGAAAATCTATTGTTCCATGGTCCAGACCATACAGCCCTGGCTTGTGGCGCTGCCCTGGTCGCTTCCTTTTGGCACTCTCGGTAAGTGGCCATTCTTACCTCAGCCATGGCTTGGTAGCCTTCCTCCTGGTCCGCAGACGAGCTGCCCTCCCTGAAAGCAGTTTTAAGGATCTTGATTGCGGCACCTTTCTCAGTGCTACCCATTCCTTCTAGGTAAGCCGAGAGTTCATCATCCTCCTCCATGGTGGTGGTGGTTTGTGCCTGTCGTTGCGGGACTTTGTAAGTAGGACATGTGGTGCATCTGGAGGATGTGGTTGGGCAGGGACGTGAGGTCTGGTCAGTTCCGGATCCGGTGTGGCTGGAGGACCTACAGCCAACCTTGTGACAGATAAAGCATTTGTTGCTCTGCATATACTCAGCGCGCTGAGTTGGTGATAGACGTACGGCATCTATGTCCATTGTGTATGGGTCTCGGTGTGAATGAGAAGAGGGTGCTGGGATATGAGGAACACCCTTTTGTAAATCTCCAATCCTCCGCAGCTGTTGGGAGAACTGGCTGGCTTTCTTTATCCAATCCTTGTAGTCATCAGGGATCTTTTCATAGGAAAGGATCATGACTGCGAGCTTGGGACTAAGACCATGGATGAACCATTCCACGAGAGCATGTTTGTCAGTGATTCCGGACTTTTCGGTGAGAAGCTGGAACTGAGAAGCATACCTGGTGAATCCATCGCTCCATATTCCATCAGAATCTTTCCTGGCATTCTGGCGAAGTTTGGAGAGGTCAATCCTTGCCTTAGCAGCTACATCGTAGGGGGAGAAAGCAGTCTCAAACACCTGTCTAATCTGTGTGAAGGTCTTTTCTTTCTTCGGTACCTGGGCATTGCCCAGTTTTATAAGCCATCCTTTAGCGAAGGTCTTTCCTCAGCCCTTACTAATCTTATTCAGAAAAGTAAGGCATTTGGTCATATCCGTGAAAAGCTTGTTGTTGATAGTGAAGTAGGCTTCCATCGAGAGGAGCCATCTATTAGTGTCCTCTGCCTCCCTGGAAAAGTCCTCGGGAAGGCCGGCGTTTATTTCTGAAACCATATTGTTGTCTTCTGGAGCTGGGTCAAAGTCTGGAGATGTTGTCTTGGTTGGTTCTGGGTCAACGTCATGGAAAACTACAGGGACTTCCTTGTCAGGGGGGATTGGTGATCCGGGTGGGGTCGGAGTAGAGGGGTGGGGAGGGATGGCAGCTAATTCAGAGGCAGAGGGGAGGTAGTTGGGGTTCCAACCTTGGCTCCTGTTGACTTCCGCAAGAGCATTCTGTCATTCCCTGTATGCTGCAATATTCTCTGGGGAGGAGTACCTATTGGGTAATGGGAGATGGAAAGGGTGCTCATCAGGGAGAAGGTGAAGTCTTGGGAGGGAAGAAGAGGAACGGAAAGAAGACACAGTGGGATCTTCAGGGGGAAAGTTGGAATCGGAGGGTACTCTGAATCTGCCAGGGCGGGATATGATGGGTGTGGGGAGTGTCCTCTATGTGAGAGTAGGGACAAGGGGAAAAGCTAGTTCTTTTTTAATGCACAGCGTGGCGTGCTGCGATACTAAGACACTAAGCTCAAGTGAGGATGAAGAGAGAGCAAGGATATGAGTGAAGTATATAGTCCGAGTGCCAAGCTTTGAGATGATGCGAAGCCTAAGCAGTCTCACCTATTCAGGTACAAACTAAGTGCTCACTGAACTCAGTGGTTACTAGAAACAATGCTGGTATTGCATAGAACTAGCTTAGGGAAATACAGGAGGGCAAGAAAGTGCCCTTATACACAGTAGGCCCCTACTAAATGAGGAAATGGCGCGCAGCACCTCTTGTCATAATGAGTCACAAATATATGACTTGATGCACAGCATAAGAGTCAGCATGAGTCATGAATAAGTCATGATGAGTCAGAAATATAAAGGCTATGCCGCAGGCGGTGAAGTCCGAATAAGGCGACTGTGGCGGAACAGAAAGGAAGTCTAAGATAGGTATAGGCGGGGTGCTGTGTGAGACTGAAAAGGGAAAGGAATCGAGAGACGTATCTGGTATAATGGAGGACAGCTCCATTATGAATACAACCATGTACGGTGAAGGGAACAAGACTGAGGGTTGGGTGAACAAAAGATTGAAGAAAAAAGTGTACCCCCTCAGTAAACCATAACAATAAATAGTCATGTGATTATTGGTTTTTTGAGTTTAAACATGTTTATACAAGACTAATTGATGGTGGTCACTATTGTGTGCCACACCTTCACCAGCATGCCACCTCTACCTGGGGTCTCCCCCTTTTCTTTGTCATCTACCCTCTGGCGGGACATTTGCTCAATAGGGCCTCCTATCTTCTCCTCAACACTCTCATTGTCTTGCCAGGTTGGTGGATCATTTTTTTCTCACTGTCAAATATGCTAACCTCTCATTGTCCCAACAGAGAGTGCTCATTTTGCACTATACATTGTCAATTTCTTTCCCATTGCTACACTCATGTCAGACCATGCTGCTCAATCATCTGAAACCATCCCTTCTCAGCTAGATGTTGGATGAATTGGATCCAGTTTTTCCTAGCACACCCTTGAAATCATTGACCAGTATTGGCAAGACCAATTATCAAAGGCAGGAACAATTTTGGCCATACAAGCACAAATCAACTCCATTGAGACAGAGCATTTAACTCCTGAGCAAACAGAGGTGTTGGCCATCTGTGTCAGGATGCTTGATGAAGTCAACTCCCTTCATCTGCAAATCACTTAGCCTCTGGACAGAACTGTACATGGCTGTCTAGGGATTACAGTATTACAGGAAGGTCTCCCCCTGTCCACTGCTGTCACAGTGCTGTCACCATCATCATGACTGTGACAGTACTGTGCAGTGATGGCATGCCATACAGCACTGTGCTGAACCAATGGTTGTCAACATACTGTACAGTGCTGTACGGCCTGGCATGCTGTACAGCACTGTGCCGAACCAATGGTTGCCAGCATACCATACAGCACTGTACAGACCTGGCATAACACCCCAGCCTGTACAGCACTGTGTGGAACTGACAGTTTACCCATATACTACACAATGCCATACAGATTCAATGTAACAGTCCAGTCTGTACAGTATTGTACGAGTCTGTTGGTTGTGCACAGTACTGTCTCACCCTATAGCTTACTGGTTCATATTTCATATACCTGGACCCAGCGCAATGAAATAGAACCAATATCTCAATATATTCAACTAATCAATAGAGTACAGGAATAGCATTAATCTAATCCAACCTGCCAGTCTTGTGAGTTGATGAGGATGGGATTGCTGGGAGTGTATCCTGTCCTTTAGATAGCACTTAGCATGTTGTATGTTTAAAATGCAACAATACTCACATCCCAATCTTTGCCCATTGATGACGCATGTTGTCAGGCTTTGGCCCATGGTATTCATTAGCTACGACTTGAATCAGGAGCTGGCAGAGGTTGTTGTAGTAGCCCTCAACCTGTTCCATGTTGATTGAAACACACTTGTTGAACCCATGGGCTGCAAAGACTTCCAACATGAAACAAACCTAGAATGATGTGAAAATATATCAGTAGCTTGAATTGAAGAACAATGTGACATACAATTGCTGTGACAAGCAGCAATGCTCTCTCTGGGATGTATTCTTGAAAGTCAGGGAACTGATGTAGCACCTTATCACTCAAGCTATAGACGTAGGCAAGGCAGACCTTTTTAAGGGTGGGATGTGCAAGGTTGCTGGTTTTCCCCTACAAAAGTGTCAAGTTTGGGAGTTGTCCAATTGTTCAGTCCCTGCATTGCTACCTTGCTTGTCTTGATCAGGTGCACCAAGTTTTGATTTCTTTCGACTCGGATGGTGGTGGGCCCCACTCCGAACCCCTTGAAGATAGGTGGGGGAAGGAGAACGAGGACAACAGTTACATTTGTGGTGACAATCGACTACATCATGGTCCACATTGGCCTGAGACTAAGTGTAAGCTGGCAATAGCTGTTATGGCATGGTTACTTACTTGACTGTCCTTGAATGGTTCTGCTTTGTTTCCTTGAGTGCAAGGTAAAGTGGTCTGATGCCTGTTAGAGCCAGCCTGTTGCAGACAGTCACACTCCAAAGATTGATGCAGTGGATCTTCTTGAGGAACAGGTGCTTGTGGTCATTGCAGCTGTTGAGATGCTGGGGGAGAGGAGTATGCCACTGGGCATGTTGAGACTGTGAGGGTTGCATGGAAGGGGCATGGTTATGTGGGGCTTGTGGCTGGAGTGAAGAAGTCTCTTGGGTAAGGACGAGGTTCCACTGGACACAAGAGTTTGTTAAGGAATTTTGGGAAGGTACTGAAACCCTGGGGGGAGGGCTCAGTCATCACTCAGCCTGAGGGGGTACAATCTCATGGGAGAGGTGATGGGGATGGGGATGGGGACAGGGAGAGATCAGTCTGTTTTTGTCACCATGTTGGTGTTGCTCTTCGCCGTCTTCATTGTCTATCACTGGAAGATGATCAGTGGGGAATAAAATAAAAGAAAATCAGAAGTTAAACATACCGTCGTCAAGGTTGTTGGGGAATTCTTGATCATCCTGTGGATCAATATCCATCCTTGTGTCTCAATCATTGTCAACATAGATCCATTTGTTTTTGTCACCACGTTGCTGTTGCTCTTTGCCATCTTTGCCAAAATCCATGTCTATCACTGGAATACAATCAGTAAAAAATAAAATAAAACAAAATTGGAGGTTAAACATACCATCATCAAGGTTGTCAGGGAATTCTTGATTGTCCTGTGGATCAATGTCTTTCCTTGTGTCTTGATCATTGTCAATGTAGAAATCATTTTCCTGGAAATCAACATCTAGGCCCACATCAGCAGGGTCATTGGCATAAAAATCTTTGTCGTCAGCTCCATATAGACCACCTTTGTCAACAGGAGAACTCCCTCTGGCCCATGGTTCATTGTTATCCACCCCACAGTGCTCACTCCACAGCTTTGGGACAAGTGATGCATCATGATCAGCCTCTGAACTGCTGGCTAGTGATAAATCGCTGTCACCACCAAACACATCATGTGATTTTGAAAACTCTGGTACATGCTGGCTTGACTTTGCACACTGTGGAATAACATTGCCTTGATGTTTGGGGGCAACCTGTACAGCTGTGATTCACTTATCCGTGTTAGGATGGGTGGTGATAGGATCAGCTACCACTGTCGATGAATGCTTGTTAATTATGGAAAGGGTGCTGAGTGGTCTTGTGATCCGACTTTAGCATGATTGGTGGCAGTAGTGGAGGCAGCTTGCAGCATGGGACGAGGAGGAGAAGGCAGCCATAAAGTATCAGCATATGATCAACAATTAGCATGGGGTTTGGCTGGGGTGCCTCAAACTGCATTCTTGTTGATCAAGCACCATGTAGTAGCTCTCAATGCTACTTATATTACTTAGTAGTAGTGTAGTGTACTGTATATGGAAATAGTCACACACTCCATGTAGTATATAAGTTGGAACTCAGTCTTCTGAGTTTGAATAACATCTTGTGTTCTTACCA
>JBBPJO010000237.1:0-18149 GCA_038088815.1 Boletus nobilissimus | reverse complement strand
AGAAAACGGAAACAAGGTCAATATCAAACGGTACCGCGTATGTCAGGTCTTTTACCCCAGGTTTATGTATGGGACCTCATCGTTGCCAGGTACCCCAGGTTAATATAGAACTTATTTTTGACTACCCCATCGACCCGTCGCCATCGTTTGAATTCTCGCCCGAAATCGCTGAAGCCATTCATAAGCTGTGGCAAGATCCGATCATCCCAAGCTGATGGATCACTGTAGCGAATTTTACCTTATGGACAGTGCTGTCTAGTCAGTAGGCTCCCTCCTGTCCGTTGCTGGACCATTCTCACAGTCTCGCGTCAGCTTCTTCACCGACGTCCTCCGCATAGGTGCACCCAACTACCTTCCCACCGAAAATGACGTGCTTCGAGCGCGTCTAAAGACAACGGGTATCACTGAAACTAGATTTACGATGGGACAACTCCGGTATGTTTCATGATTTGCCACATCTGTCCCACCCAATGCCATTTCAGGATACGTATGTTCGATGTCGGTGGTCAGCGATCGGAACGCAAAAAGTGGATTCACTGCTTCGAGAGCGTCACAAGCATAATATTTTGTACCGCCCTAAGTGAGTATGACCAAGTGTTGCTAGAAGAGAAGAACCAGGTAAGTCTCATGTGTTTTTCATAGTTGTGCTTTAACCGCACGCTCTGCAGAATCGGATGGCCGAGTCTCTCATACTCTTTGAATCTGTCATCAATTCCCGATGGTTTTTGAGGACATCAATTATTCTGTTCCTCAATAAAATCGACGTTTTCAAGACGAAGCTCCCCAAGGTGCGACCATCTTCCGACAAGTTTCATCTCGTGTTCCTCACCTGCTGTCAGATTCCGTTGGAGAGATATTTCCCAGAGTACTCCGGTGGCGCAGATATCAACAAGGCTGCCAAGTATATCCTCTGGAGGTTCATGCAAACAAATCGTGCTCGTCTCTCCGTCCATCCTCAGTACGTCTTTAGTGTTTGTAACCTTGTCCCTAGCTTACACTAACATCCAGTCTGACACAAGCAATGGATACTACAAACATTCGTTTAGTCTTCGCCACAGTGAAGGAAACGATTCTACAGAATGCCTTGAAAGACTCGGGCATTCTGTAGTTTTCCTATTTTTCTTCCCTTTGCCCGTTCCCTTCTCGGTTCCGTTGCATTACGAGTCGCGCTCGCTATCTATTGGTAAGGACTCCGTCGTCACCGAGGATCATCACCGCTTTGTTAGCACCATCATCCACTCATCACCAGCTTGCATTCTCTGTGGATATTCTTGTCATTTCCATGGCATGTCTCATCATAACATGGCATCAACCTCTCGGCACACCACGGCTATGCAACGCTAGGTTTACGTTACCGGCCGATCACACGCTCTCGCTTCCAGGGTTTCTCTTCATTTGGGGGAGTTCTGACGAGTCACGACAACGTCGGTGACGTTGTCCTTTTTTACCTCGCACGTGTTTACAGACTTGTCCATTCTCTACTTTGCTCCCTCTTCTTTTACCCCTGTCATCCGGTCGTACTGGCGCTGAGTCGTGTCACATGGTTGTCCTTCACACAATCTATTCCCCGTTCATATTGATATGTGGAAAGATACACCAAGTAAGTGTACAATAGACGCGATACATCTTTTCTCTGTCCTGTTTGTGCGCACGGATATGGGAGATGGTTGACGACGGTGAAATAAAACGGCCCTCTCAACCCCCCCCCTCTTTGCCATCCCATGGATACCGATGACATCCCAGCTCGTGCACACTCGCGACAGCGATCAACAATGGATGTTGGCCATCGAGCATCCTCAACGCCTTCATCCTCGAGCGCAAACTCTTCCATTTCTTCCATCAGCGCAATCTCGTCCCGGTTGTCCTCGTCTGGGGCGAGGTGGCGTGGCGTGGAGGAGTTTGGGTCGGTACCGGCAGCGCCCTGTCTGCCCCCTGGTCCTGCGACGCCGCCGACACCATTGCCCACAGACCGTCGTTTCCGCTTCTCAGCCATGTTTTGCAACCGGTGTTTCGTCCCGTCCATCAAGCTGCTCGTCATCTCGGGCGTGAGCGCGTGCACGCCGACGACGCGCAGCGTGTCCAAGATGGCCTTGTAGAGCGACGCGACAAACGACGGGCGGTCTCGATTTGGATGCAGCAGATGAGCTTGGAGAGGGAGGAGGTGACCATGGGTGGCGTGAGCGTGCCGCTGTGGTTAGCGCAGGCTGTCAGGAGGGGGACGAGTCTGTTTACCGTCACATTGGCTCTCTGTAGTCAAAAGAGAGATGAGAGAGCACGCGTACCTACACGCCGCCTTCCGTACACTCTCATGGAGATAAAACTGCAGAGCCGGCAGCGTCCGCTCGAGACTTTGCTTGATGTAAGGCCCGATTCGGCCCTTTAGGACAGTGCAGTAGACGACGAGGGCGTCAAAGGCTTGACATTTTTCGTCAATGGTCGAAGTACGGATGCCGACGATCTGTCCGTCCATCGAAATCGTTTCCCATCCATCGCGTTCATAGCCAACCTCTTCATCGTCTACCACGTGCAATTGAAACAGGGACAGAAATGAACACAAGTACATGCATGCACGTTGAGGGCCTACCATAGACAGATGCGTCCGCTTTGGCGCTCGCCGCGTTGAGCAATGATAGCATCACCACCGGCAAAAAAGGTTCGAATTCAGGTCCCAGTGCTTGACAAATCTTGCTCCATGCTGCAATCAGGTACGTCGCTAAAATAGTGTCCGAAGGGTCCACAGGGGAGTCTGGTCATGGTGGAGATAGTGCCAGAGCCCCATCAGGTCGACGAAAGTATGTAATTTAAAGCTGTCTCACTCTGGATATTAATCAGGGCGTCGATGAGGATGAGCGGTCGTGCGCCTGGTTGGAAGATGTCGCACCCAACAGCTACTGCTATGAGATATTCCAATCAGTCAAGGGGTGGAAAAGACCGTTTGACGGTCCGTCGGATGTCCAGGTACATACCCATGGGTCTGGCGCACTCCACAGCCTTGACACGCAACTTGTGATGGCTCGGATCGTTGTGTTTCGGAGTACGTTGAGCAGAGGGGCATAATTGTATTTGTCCCATAATGGTACAAAGTACCAAACATCGTCCTTCAAGTTGGTGGAAAGGAGAATGTTGGTGCTGTACCCGCCGATCGGCAACCATAGCCAGCGTCGTGATGGCCTGTTCTTGTCCTGTCATTTGGCGCCACACCGAGGGTGACTCTTGGAAGTTCTTGCGCTGCCAGCCAGTCTATGCTTCCAAAATAATTCTTAGTCAAGTAGAGCCACAGTAACTTCGCCCTCACTGCTGCACACAAATGGGTAGGTTCTACAAGTGACATACCCCAGTCGCATTTCGGATGGATTACATAAGCAACAGCCCCGGAGTTCAAACGTTTGGCAGGGCCACATCCAAAGGAATAGCTGACTGCTTCCACGTCGTCAACTCAAAACGGGTCTTTCCGGGAGCGGTAGCGTGCACCTCATTATGTCTAGACGACCCATTCGCTCCGACACGTTTGAAACGCGGTGGCGACAGGTGTAGAGACCATCTCGCATGTTCGGGAGAACGGCCGGATAACGGTCACGTTTTGTGCTTTCGCGATCGATCCAGTTATAAGAGCCTCTAAGCACCTTGAAGTCCCTTCACCCATCTATCTCACCGCCGTTCTCAGTTTGAAACGCGACATGTCGAAGACGGCGTCGTATGGAACACGGGACCCTCCCATCTCCCCTGACACTATCACTTCAAAAGTAGGTTGACCCGACTTTTATACAAGTATTGTCCGTGAAGCTCACAATCGCAATAGACTATCACGTTCGACGATGTACTTGTCGACCCTATCACAAAGACCATATATGATCTCGAGGAGCGCCCCGATGATAATGACCGTTGTGTCATCGTGGACACCAAGGCCCAGAATGACGTCCTCCCGTCCCCATACGGTGCGCGAACCTTTGTGCAAGAATATGGGGGTGCCTCTGGGATTGTATACAACAACATCATCTACTTCTCCAACGACACTAGCGATGCGTCCAATCGTGACTATAAGATCTATGCCTTAGATCTGACCGATGGATCCCTTCCCGAAGCGATCACTCCTGGTAATATTGTCACCTTCGATCTATGACATGCATGCTCAAATACTCGCTGACGGATAATTACTTGTTGCGCTACGCAAACTCTGAGATTCACCCCACGCAAATCAATCTACTAGTCACGCTCCGCGAGGACCACACCGACGACCCCGACTACACAGCCCCGCAAAATGTTGTCAACACGACCTGCGTCGTGGACACAAACACGGCCACAGTCAACGTCGTCATCTAGGCTGCGGACTTTTACCACACTCCGGTGTTCAATCCATCTGGCACCAAGATTGGGTGGCAGCAATGGATATGCCGCGGCAAGGCGGTTTGGTCTACGTTGCAGACATCTCCGTCGATTCTGGAAGCCTCACGGTGTCATCAGATCAGATCTTAGTCGCAGGTGATGCGAGGACGACATCGGCGACATTTCCCAGCTGGATCACGGATGAAAACCTGTGGTAGCAGCTGATACCACCGGTTGTTTCACGAGGAATTCAAGTTCAAATCTTTTCTCGGTCTACAGGTGCAGAGCGAGAGATGAATTTGAACGTGAGATGGAATGACATTATAGGTACCACCGGGGATCATCAAGTTGATGCAATACGTTTCTAGCGGACAGGGCGTGCGGGTCGACAGTCTCGTGTCCCACCTGTCGTTTGTTGTGTGTTCAGAGTCACACTCTCAGTGCACGCTGGTACTATCCACATCCGATCTGCCCGGAACAAGCCGACCCTGTTGACCTTCGGAGGTCATTCCATTTACTACCACAGCACTCCACTCGGAGGCATAGGTTAGGGGGGCGACACGACGACGAGCGAAGCGAGGAGGAGTGTTGCTACAACGAGGAGCGGGGCTCAACAGGTAACAGGTAATAGGTTAGGGGGGTGACACGACGACGAGCGAAGCAAGGAGGAGTGTTGCTACAACGAGGAGTGGGGCTCAACAGGTAATAGGTTGGGGCTTACCCGGCCCACAACCACCTATTTCGTCCAATGACTCATCAGACCTGTAATAGAGCAAAAGGAACTTCGCCTGCTACTAACCTTCATCTCTGCGCCAGAGGAACTGGCGCTGGGGTGATAATCCAATAGGCGTGCAGAACGGGCTGGAAGTTTGCCTGGATGCTGTTCGAGGCGTAGATTAGTATACTATTAGTAAATTCTCATTCGGAAGAAAACGAAATGAGGTACCCGATTCCATTCCAATAATATACTGGCACAGGCGTAGAGCCATCCTGGAGGAAGCCTACCATATACTCAGCACACCGACCTGATGAACAGATTGGAAACTGACTGAGAGCAAAGTCCTGACGGTTATTTGTGCCATTGTTACCGTCACAGTGTTGGGAGTTCCTGTTCTGGGTGGCTGGACACATGATCAGTCACAACATGCTGTCAACGCCCTTACTATGAACACCAGGATCCGTAGATTGCGACATCTTGGATAGCATCGCCTCGAATGCATTGACTGCGTTTTCATAGTCTCCTGCCATATACAACGCTGCGTGTTTCCTCTCGTAGCCCCATGGTGATGACGGGTTGAGCTCGATGACCTGATAATGAATTGTCGACTAGAGTCAACCACGTGACATGAAGCAACGCACCTTGTTTGCATCATTCAACGCCAGCTCCCACAGACCATCGGCGATGTACACCTTGCTCCGCTTGATCAAGACTCGTACGTGGGATCCATTGGTGGGTGCGTGGTTCTTCTGGTAGTGAGAAGTGGTGGGTGCATCTGTCAATGGTGCTTCAGCATCTACAAGGCAACCCTCGAGTGCAGGACCAGCAATATGAATACATGGTGCCTGAGAGAGAAAGCAACCAGTTTCAGTGTTTGATGTAGATAAGTAGTAGGTCATCATTTAGTCCAACGGTTGATACTTATAGCGGAATAGCATGGAGGCAAGCAGTCTTTGAGATCCTGGATGGTGACCTCCCCATCCAATCCACAGATTGCGAGAAACTGGTCGTCCAGAGAGAACGCGATGAAAGATATTTCTAGAGGGCGTTCAATGAAACCAGACTTGGCGTGTGTGGACGCCAAAATGTGACAGAGTATGTGATGAATTCCTCATGCTCGGGTAGAGCAATGCATGAGTGTTCGCTGTAGGTGCCTGGCCACTTTGTGACTGTTGGACCTGTAGACAAATTAAGTTCCTTGATTGTGTTGTTGGATATGACAAAGATATGGTGTTCTCCGCGCCAGAGGAGGTAGGGTGAAGTTACACATACTAGGATCTAAGTGAGCAAACAACCGTCATAGCTGTCGTATACTCGGACGGAATCCTCAGTGGCTACCGTGAAGCGAGTGTCCACTGACTCGAAGTACCCCACTGCGCTCTGACCTGCCTCATGGTCCAATGCTAGTAGTTGTTTACCGCTTGGGATGTCCCAAATGGTGGCCGTGCGGTTGGTCGCAGATTCGAGTTGAGTCAAGCTAGAGAAGAAACCGATCTTGTTGATAGCAATGACTCTCAACTAACGTTCTTGAACACTCAACTTCGTTGTCGTCTTGCATGCCGCTTGTGACGAGTCTGATGACCTGCACACTTTTGCAGAGGCACACTATTTCACGCCTGCCACGTTCCCCCATTCTCCAAGTCTCTCTTGATTACTTCAAGACCTCACTCTGCCCATGGACAAGCATGGCAACTCAAACATGCACGCGGTTACTGTAACGCACAGTGTAGTAGTGACGTAGCGTGCTGCGATACGAGGAAGAATTCGCAAGTAGAGAAGTGAGAGCGAGTGACAAGTAGAGGGATCCTCGAGGAACAATGCTGAGCTTCGAGACGATGCGAAGCCTAAGCTGGTCTCACCTATCTAGGAATCACGCTAGACTCGGTGGTCACTAGAAACTACACTGGTATTGCGTAGAACTAGCTTAGGGAAGTTACAGGAGGGCGAGAGAGCGCCCTTATATACGGTAGGCCCCTTCTAAATAAGGAAAGGATGCGCAGCATCTGCAGTAGCTAAAGTATGACTCGATGCGCAGCAGGTGAGTCATAGTGAGTCACTATGAGTCAAGACGAGTCATAAAGAAAGGCTATGCCGCAGGCGGTGAAGTCCGAATAAGGTGACTGCGGCGGAACGGGAAGTACTGTAAGTCTAAATAAGGTATAGGCGGGGCGCTGTGTGAGACAGTAAGGAAACGAGATCGGGAGACGTATCTGGTATAATGGAGGACGACTCCATTACGAATACAACCACATACGGTGAAGTGAGCGAGATTAGGAATCGAGTGAACGGAAAAGCGTAGTGAAAAAGTGTACCCCTTCGTAATCCATAACAGTTACACTTCTCAGCAGGTGGCTCTCCAAACATCAGCCCCGTCAAGAAGGGGAGGTGCTGGAGGAATATATACGTGAGTTCATGGGACACAAGCAGCCTCATCATGGTGTTCACTCCCTTCGCAGAAAGTCGATCCCACAGACATGACATGGAACGGAAAGCTCGATCCTAGCTTGTTGGCTCTCTCGCTCAGCCCATCACACTCATGCATGCTTGGGACACATGGAGATTCCGATCCAGCTGTGCAGCACAGTGTACATTTAATATTTCTCATCTGTTCTACCAGAATTGTTCCGCTCTCTGCAAAACAACCTGTGTCAAAAGTTTGCGTAATACTGTATAGTTTCATGTGACTCATCTTCTGTAGATTTCCATAGTTGCAGACGATGGCTGTTAGTATAAGGTGCTGCTTTACGGTCATGTCTAGCACACGCAAGTTGTTGATCGAGCACCATGTAGTAGCTCTCAATGCTACTTATAATACTTACTAGTAGTAGTGTAGTTTACCTTATATGGAAATAGTCACACACCACATGTAGTATATAAGTTAGAACTCAGTCGTCTGAGTTTGAATAACATCTTGTGTTCTTACCACAACCATCGCTTGCAGCAACACCTGCTAACCCCTTGGTGAGTGTCAGGTATTCCTCTACCATCTACCTGTTGCTTCAACAGGTTATGAGCCCCGTCAGTGCACTGTAGTGTGCATCGAAAGACTGCACCTACATGTTGCCTGACCTCATTGCTCACCATTGTTGCACATTCATAGTGCTGGAGAATGTCATAAAGACTGTTCCTAGGCACTGGATGGTGCCATGGTAACGAACCTATGCTGGTTTTGCATGCTAACGCTGTTGCATTCCAGATATCTTTTACTATGTCGCTTTCTCTCAAAGACACCTCCATCCCTGTCTTCAATGGGATGAACTGGCAGATGTGGTGGCCCGCCATGGGTGCCTACCTCCAGTCCACCAGTTCCACTTGGGCCCTCGAGCTCTCTCGTCCTGCGGCCCTCACAGCCACGAGTGACAGCGATGACCGGAACAACTGGATCCAATGGACCAAAGCCAACGACCAGATGATTGGGTCGATAAAGATGAGACTCTTGGAGCCCATCCGAGCAAAGCATGCCGCCCTCATGGACACTGCCACGCTTGTGAAGGTGCTCCACGATGAGTACGCTATGCCCAGTCTCTCCAGAGCGTATGCCATCTTTAAAGAGCTCCTCGAGCTCTCGATCCCATCCTCCTCTCATCCTGCCCCTGCCCTTGACAAGGCAGCCAACCTCTTCATGAGGTTGAAATCGGCCAACTATGAAGTGCCTGATGGCATCCAGGTGATGCTGCTCTTGAGCAAGCTCCCTTCTACCATGGACGTCGTCTTACAGATGATGATCCAAGCCAAGGACATGGCTGGTAAGCCGAAATCCCCCACAGTCGCAGAGATTCACAAGGCTGTGGTCCTGTCATGGGACCAGCGCCTTCTCAGTGGCAAAGGGAAGCAATCTGCGCAGGCCAATAAGATTTCAGCCGTAAAGCGGAAGGGTGATGACCCAAAATTCCAACAGCAGCAGAAACCCCAGCAACAGCAGCAGAAGCAGCAGCAGCAAGGGGAGACTAGCGCTGAAGGATCAGGGAAGAAGACCTGACGAGGCAAGAAGAAGAGCAAGTCGCAGGATGACCATGCTCACATTGCCTCCCCCACTATTATCACCTACACAGGTGGTAAAGAGTGCACGGTTGATCCCTGCCCCCTTGCACACAGATCTCCTCAGGCGTACCAAGGCTCTGGCGGTCCCCCCGCCGATACCCGCATCCAAGAGGCTTTCACCCTCGCCCACCGTCTTGAGATCCAACCGTCTTCCAAGACGATAAGGAAGCTCGACAAAGAAGTGAGCACAGGGAAACAGGTGAGTGAACCACATTGGATCCTCAGAAACCCCAACCTCATTTACGGTTTGCCTGGTCCCACATCCGTCTCTGACGCTCGTGACATACCTGACGATCAGCGCATCGTCGAGATCTCAGATGACGAGGAAGAGCCTGTCGTGGCTCCCAAACGACGCAAGAGTCGCCGCTCGCACAGGCGCAAGATAGAACCACCGCCCCAGTCCTCTTGGGACACGGATGACATGGTGGACATCTATGGCTCAGATGTTGACAGGGAGATTGCTGATGCGGCTGGGATTGAGGACCCGTCATGGCCTCGTATGATCAGGCAAGTGATTTGCTCCGCGAACCTTACTCGAGCTGACATAAATCATCTACATGTGTTGTTTCCAACAAAAGTAGTTAACAATTTTATGTTGATGGCAAAGGACAATGTAGATACAAACATGCTTGTATCTACGCACACTAGCATGAATCGAGTCTGCTCTTCATGCTCCGCTCCTACCAGTTCGAATCATAAGTGTTCGTGTGATCCTTCTAGGAAGTTTTGGATCCTTGATTCAGGTGCTTCAATGCACTTTACCCATGATCGCACTGACTTTGTTGAATATGAGGCATTTAAGCATCATGAACGGATACCCATCACAACCGCCTCTGGTATAATCTACATTGATGCAACAGGTAGGTGGTAGAGGAATACCTGACACTCACCAAGGGGTTAGTGGGTGTTGCTGCAAGCGATGGTTGTGGTAAGAACACAAGATGTTATTCAAACTCAGACGACTGAGTTCTGACTTATATACTACATGTGGTGTGTGACTATTTCCATATAAGGTAAACTACACTACTACTAGTAAGTATTATAAGTAGCATTGAGAGCTACTACATGGTGCTCGATCAACAGGGAGGACTCTAAAAAGACCTCCCAAATAATGGCTTTGTTGAATGTGGGCTTGATACCCCAATCCGAAGTCCGCCCCATCCCCCTAGGTCAACTACTTGCACATGGTGCAAAAGTCCATGGTGATGATAAACAGATTACAGTGACTTATGGTGATGGCACTACCCTTGCCCCATTTATTCCTGGTCGAGTTGGTTGTGGCTTATACACGATTGAAGCACTACCATTGAAAGGACAACATGCCCATATGTCGCAGACCATAACATATGACATCCTTCACAAACGATTAGGTCACCCCTCAAAGGAAGTTCTTAGACATGCCAAGAAGCATGTCAAAAGTCTGCCTGATGTCGAGATTCCACAGGAAAGCTCCATCTGCAACAGATGTGCTAAAGGTAAACTTCCTAACTGGAGTTATCCACCAACTGAGCGATGTGCTACATGCACGTTTGAATTGATTCACTCAGACATTAAGTCCTTCCCCATCAAATTGTACCATCGGTATAAATACATCATCACCTTTTTTGATGACTATACCTCTATGGCGTGGGTCACAACGTTGCGCACTAAAGATGCTGCACTGACGGCTACCTGACACTTTCTGAAAATGGTGTCCACACAATTTGAGGTGAAAGTCTTAGGATGGATGTCCGATGCTGGGGGAGAATACAAGTCCAGAGCATTCGATGACATGCTCAAAGGGGAGGGAATACACATTTTTCAGAGTGCCCCTCACACTCCACAACAAAACAGCCGAGCAGAACGATTCATGCGTACTGTTATGGACAAATCCGAAGCTATGTGGCATGATGCATGCATTCTGGATAGTTGGTGGGAATTTAGTATTCTACACACAACCCACATCTACAACAGGACACCACTGCGTCACCATAACTGGTGCACTCCTTATGAGTTGCTTCACAAGCAGCAGCCGGATGTAGCTCATCTTCGAGTTTTTGGGAGCACCGCTTATGTGCATATCCCGGAAGATGTGCAGGCTAATAAAATGGCCCCTAAATCTGAACTTATGGTGTATCTGGGTGTAATGCCAGGAAATGAATCAAATTTCCTATTCATGTGTTCCCCCAACAACGTCCTATTCACTTCAGGACATGCTATTTTTGATGAATCACGATTCCCCCGCTGTGTGTCACACTGCATGTGATCTGCTGCACCACCTGTGCCTACTGTCGCCGGTGAGCGTGAGCCTACACAGGCAATACCTCCACCCCCTGCAGACGACAACTATCGACCCAGTCAACCTGCTCCGCGAGTTCCTACTCCTCCTCCCGTCCCTCCTCGCACACCCTCGCCTCGCCCGGCACCACCCCCTCCTAGTGCACCTCAGAAAGGTAAAAGGGGAGCACCGCCTGCGATCCCTCCTGCCCTAGTGCGCCCCCAACGACAGCGCCGTGTGCCCGTAAGGCCTGGCAACGTTTATGGGGATGATAAGCATCCTGTAGAGCAAGTAAAGGAGATTGAGCGCAAATCGCGCTGGCAAGACACTGTAAGGGAACCTGGTCCATCTCGACAGAGACAACCAGAGCCTGAGTCACCTCAAATGCCAGGCAATCTTCCCGAACATAGTGCGCTACCCGCTCCCACCGAAGCTCCTGAATCTGACAGTGAAGCTGACGTCAAACGACTATGTCGTGAAGGGGGAGCTGGATTGGCCGCATTTTGTTATGGTTTATGAGGGGGTACACCTTTTCCATTACGCTTTTTCGTTCACTCGACTTCTAGTCTCGCTCTCTTCACCATACGCAGTTGTATTCGTAATGGAGTCATCCTCCATTATACCAGATACGTTTCCCGATCTCTCTTCCTTTCCGTCTCACATGGCGCCCTGCCTATACCATATTCAGACTTCCCCGATTCCACCGCAGTCGCCTTATTCAGACTTCATCGCCTGCGGCATAGCCTCTTTTATTTATGACTCACTGTGACTCATCTGCTGCACATCAAGTCATATCTTAGTTACTGCGGATGCTGCGCATCCTTTCCTTATTTAGAAGGGGCCTACCGTATATAAGGGTGCTCTCTCACCCTCCTGTATTTTCTCTAAGCTAGTTCTACGCAATACCAGTGTAGTTTCTAGTGACCACCAAGTCTAGCAACGATCCTAGATAGGTGAGACCAGCTTAGGCTTCGCATCGTCTTGAAGCTCAGCATCACTCCTCGAGGATTCCTCTACTCGTCACTCACTCTCGCATCTCAACCCGCGAACCCTTCTGTAACGCACAGCGTAGTAGTGACGTAGCGTGCTGCAATACAACGAAGAGTTTGCGCGTAAAGAAGTGAGAGCGAGTGACAAGTAAGAGGATCTTCAAGGAGCAGTGCCGAGCTTCGAGATGATGTGAAGCCTAAGCTGGTCTCACCTATCTAGGAATCTCGCTAGACTCAGTGGTCACTAGAAACTACACTGGTATTGCGTAGAACTAGCTTAGGGAAAATACAGGAGGGCGAGAGAGCGCCCTTATATACAGTAGGCCCCTTCTAAATAAGGAAAGGATCCGCAGCATCCGCAGCAACTAAAGTATGACTCGGTGCGCAGCATAGGAGTCACTAAGAGTCAGAACGAGTCATGAAGAGTCATGACGAGTTATAAATAGAAAGGCTATGCTGCAGGCGGTGAAGTCTGAATAAGGCGACTGTGGCGGAAACGGAAGGAAGTCTAAATAGGGATATAGGCGGGGCGCCGTGTGAGACAGAAAGAGGAGAAGATCGGGAATGTATCTGGTATAATGGAGGACGACTCCATTACGAATACAACTGTGCACGGTGAAGAGAACAAGACTAGAAGACGAGTGAATGAAATGCGTAATAGAAAAAGTGTACCCCCTTCCTATCATCAAAGCACCTGCGAGACCATTAATCCACCTCCTCTCCTTCATTGACTTCGTAGTCAGTAGGGTCGTAGTCGTCAAGAGGGTTATGCCAGAGAGGACAGATGTCGTCGGAGTGGCCGAGCTCTCCACAAGAGGAACAACGGCGGCGGGGGCAGTGGGCCTGGATATGGCCGGGGGCGGTGACGCGACAGAAAGGACATTCGTAATGAGGGCAGTCAGCGAGGAGGTGTCCTCACTGATTGCAGGTGAAACAGCGTCCGAGGACGGGGCGAGCAGGACGAGAGGGAGTAGGAGGGAGAGAGGGGAGTGAGTCTACGTCGATGGGACGAGATTCTGATCCTGGCGCCGGCGAGGGCGAAGCCGCAAAGTCCTTGTTAAAGCGACCGGAGGTGGGGAACGGAGTTGTCTGTCTCGACTTTCCTCTATTTCTCTGAGAACGTTGCCCCACAGCTCGGGCTGCTGAGCTGGGGAGTCCGAATGAAATTCCCTTGCCACGTCGATTGAGTTGATGAGGACGACGGGTGGGAGTCAGAGTGGTGGGATGTTCTCGAGCGGGGAGTACGTTAGCGGGTTCGGGAGTGGGTGTCCCTCGTCCGAGGAGGGGAACGGTGGTGAGGAAAGCGAGGACCTCTGGGTCGTCGTGGGAGAGAGAAGAGAGTGGTCTGGAAACAGGAGGGCGGCTAGTTCCTCCAGCAGCATCAATACTTCTTGATCTGCGAGATGGTCCAGCTGCGGGAGTTGGCGGAGGAGGGACAGGGAGGGGTGCTGTGACAATGGAGTCATCGGTCGAGGAGGGGGAGTCGGAGGACGAGGCGTTTGGGGTGACGGTGGAGTCGTTGTCCCAGACGGGGTTGCGAAGGTTGCGGGCCCAAGTGTCCCCATCCCAGGCGTTGCCCGGGTGGTCATTCATGTAGTAACCTCGAAGGTTGACTGACAGGGTGTTGACGAGGGGGCGCAAAATGTGCAGGTACAAGTTGGAGGGGATTGCCATGATGACATCGGAGAATCCGTGGTCATGGAGGGCATCCAGGATAGCGTCTCTGGAGGAATGGATGGCCTGTTCCATGGTGGCGGCGTAGACAGGCAAGATCCCATCTGGGAAGAGCTGGGCGTGGAGTGTCCGTCCAGTGGTGTATGTATGAAAGATGAGGCCCAGAGATTGGAGTACGGAGTTATCCCTATAAAGGGGGCAAATGGAGATGTGGTGGGTGGCGGCAGGATTCTCGAGGAGAGAAGTGAAAAGGATTCAGTGGGTTCGGTCTGGGAGACGGTGGAGGCGGACTGGGAATACAGAGGAGGTTCCATTCAGCGAGGTAGACATAGGCGGATGAAGGTAGCGACGACGGTAGCGATAGAGGAGCGAAGGCTCGACTCAAGAGGCAAGAGAAGATTGGGATTATGGGGGAAAGGCGATGGGATCCCTGGTCTTATATTCCTCCAGGAGGTCCACAGCATGTCCTAAGTTGGATTCGGGTTCCCAGGTATTTTCGGAAGACGGTTAGCCTTTCCACGAAACGAGGTAGTGGCGTTGGTGGGCGGAACCCCGATGGGCTAAGATCTGTTCGATTTCAAATTCCTCTTCCCTGTCTATTATGTCTGGCAGGAGCGGAATGAAGTTTGGTCCATGTTCAGTGGTTTCCCGATAGGGAGTCAGAAGCGATGCGTGGAAGGCGTTGTGAATTTTCCACGTCTTGGGCAAGCGGAGTTTGTACAAAACAGGAGAGATGACCTGTGAGATTTCAAATGGTCCCTCGCATCAAGGGGCAAGTTTTCGAGAGGGGTAGCGGAGTCTCAGGTTACGGCCCTCGAGCCATACCTTATCTCCCACTTTCCAGGGTCTGAATTTAGAGGTAATGCGTTCGTGCATGTATTGTTGGGCTTTTTCGTGGGCGGTGGTGGCTTCCTTGCGAGTCTCATCGAGGTCTCCAAGGCGTTTCTCTAGGGCGGGGAGGAAAGTTTTTGTTCCTAAAGATGGATAAGCTCTTGGCTCGTATCCCATCATTAAACTAAAAGGAGTCTTTCCCGTTACAGAATGGACGGAGGAGTTGTGGCAGTACTCCGCCATTGGCAATAGGTCCGACCATCGGGTGGCGTCTCCTTGGCAAAAGATCCGAAGATAGGTTTCCAATTCCTGGTTGACCCATTCCGTTTCTCCATCGGTCTGTGGGTGGTAGGCGGAAGAGAGGAGTGGATCATAATCCAGGAGCCTCGCTAGTTCTAGAGCGAAGGCCGAGGCAAACTGCGGACCACGGTCCAAGATAACCTTGTCATGGAGTCCAAAGCAGGGAAAGACTTTTTCGAAGAACAGTTGCACGACACCCTCGGCGTCCGCACTCTTATGAGTAGGGGTGAAAATTACCCCCTTTGTAAGGCCATGGTCAACCACAACCATAACCAAATCAAATCCTTTAGACAGCGGCAAGTCCATGATGAGATCGACCGACAGACATTGGAAGGGACAGGAGGAAGCGACCGGAAGGGGGGTGAGAGGCGGGACGGTGGGGTGTGTGTTGACTTTGTTGGCTTGGCAAACCGTGCATCCTTGGATGAAGCGACGGACAAACGCGGTTAAGCCAGGCCACCAATAGTCACGCTGTACCTGATTAACGGTCCGGTAATAACCGCCATGGCCCCCCGCAGGCGAGTCATGGATGGAGTGGAGGAGGTCGTTCCGGTGGGCCTCGGGCACATAGGCCCGATCTTTAAAATGGAGTAGGCCGTCATCAAAACGCCAGTCGTGGATAGTGGAGCAAGGGATTCCCGAGGTACCCTCATGCAATTTACGGAGCTGGTCAATGACGAAGCCATCGGTGGTGCAAGACTGCTCGATGGCATGTCGGAGGTCTGTGTCGATACGTTTTAAAAACAACTCTCCAGGAAGTAGGGTAACTTCAGTGTTGTCGTCTGAAGTATCCAGGGCGTCCTTCTGAGAGAGAGCATCCGTGGGGGCCATGTTATTCCCCGGTACATGTTGGAACAGGAGGTCATAATCCTGTAGCGTCAATAGCCATCTAGCTTGCCGCCTAGAAAGCTTTCGTGGGTCTTTGAAGTAACACAGATTCTTGTGATCTGTGAGGATGGTTACGGGCCGGTCGGTTCCGGTGAGATAGTGATGCCACTCCTCGAGTACGCGTATTACCGCTAGAAGTTCGCGGTCATAGATGTCATAGTTGCGTTCCGCCAGTGAGAACATTTGAGAGATGTAGCAGCAAGGGTGTAGATTGCCATTGGCGTCCTTCTGCATCAGCACGCCACCAGTAGCTGTTAATGAGGCGTCTGTCATGATGTAGAATGGTTTGGAGGTATCCGGCATAGTGAGTACGGGTTTGGAGGTGAAGGCCCGACGGAGGAGGTCGAAGGCCTGTTGTTGCTTGTGCGTCCAGGACCACGGCTGCCCTTTCTTTGTTAAATCCAAAATCGGCCTGGCAATTTCCGAGAAGTTTGGAATAAACTTGCGGTAGAAGTTGCAGAACCCTATGAAGGAGCGGACTGTGCGAACCGTAGTAGGTGGTTCCCAGGTAGCGATTGCCGATAACTTGGTAGGGTCCATTGCAATGATACCCTCTTGGACGACCATCCCTAGGAATTCAACTGAGGATGCGTTGAACGTACATTTTTCCAGTTTGAGGCCGAGACGGTTGTCTCGCAACCGTTCCAGAACTTGCCTCATTCATTGGTGGTGTTCGATAAGATCCCTGGAATGGATCAACATATCATCCATGTAGATGATCAACCATCCTTCCGCTACCATATCCTTGAAAACATAGTCCATGAACGACTGAAAAGTCGCAGGACTGTTGCAAAGGCCAAAGAACATTACAAGAGGTTCGAAGAGGCCAAAGGGCATGATGAACGCTGCCTTCCAGGCGTCTTTCATCTTGATCCGGACGTTATTAGACCCCCAACAGATGTCCATCTTTATGAAGTAACGGGATCCCTTGAGTTGGTCCATCAAGTCGCTGATGAGCGGGAGAGGGTAGGCGTTCTTGATGGTGTGCTCATTGAGATATCGATAATCTTGGCAAGGGCGAAGATTACTGTCCTTCTTAGACACGAAGAAGAATGGAGAGGCCATGGGAGAGTTGGAGGGGCAAATACATCCGGCTTTCATGTGTTTGTCGATGAATTCTTTACATGCCTCTCGCTCCTTAGGATTGAGCGGGTAGGCCTTCGCAACCTTGGGTAGAAAAGAGTTGTCTAGATCTATGCCGTGATCGAACGACCGGTAGGGCGGAAGGGGACCATCGTCCTTTTTCTGGAAGACGTCCTCGAAGTCTCGGAAGTCCTGCGGGAGTTCCGTCTTGGTCTTCTTCGCGTCTTGGGCGAGAGAAGTCGAGATCGTAGTTTTCTTAACGGAAGGTCCGGTTGGCTCTTCATCATCCTCCTCCACATCTATGAGTGCTGGTACTTCTTCCCGCTGCATGGTCGGTTCCACATCAGGTACCTTCAGATGAACCTCTCTGGTCTTTGCCGTTAGTATGGGGTCGACGTTACGCTTCCACCACAGAGCTCTTCGTTGCCACAATTTGTTCATCTGGCATTTCTTGTTGAAGACGTTTAAAGTATGGGCCTCGACCGCGACGTCTTCTCGATTCCATGTGCGTTCCCGTCCAGTCGGTTCCAGATCGCGGAGACGGACGGTTCCTGTACTCCAGTTGACCTCCGGATTGTTGTCACGGAGCCAAGGGAGCCCAAGGATAATCTCATCCTTGCCACAGTCAATAACAAGGAAGTCTCGGAGTTCGGTGGTTTCTCCAAGTTGCATTAGCACCGATGCCTGTTTTCGTATCAGGCCGTTTTTATTGGGGGATCCATCGATGTTGCTTGCTTGAAGCGGGATCTTTAGTCGCATAGTAGGGATGTCGCAAGCTACCACCATAGTGTAGTCGATAAAACAGCCAGTGGCCCCAGAGTCGATGAGGGCTTTTGTGTCAACACTTTTGAACGCAGTTCGGTCAGGTGGGTAGAGGGTGATGGGAATAGATATGGATTGTGATGAACCACCTGACATGAATACTGGAGATAACCTATGAGAAAATTTAGCAGGAGATGACGTTGACCCATCCCTGCTCTTTAAAAATCCTTGCCACAGAAACCGGAGACACTCCGTATGCGGTTGGACGGGTCGGTTCCCGTTC
>JBBPJO010000236.1:0-18249 GCA_038088815.1 Boletus nobilissimus | reverse complement strand
ATTGGGGACAAGACAAAGTCACGTCTCACTCGCAAACAGGTTTCTACCTGAAATTCGCGGATGGTGTGTTCTTGTGGAACTCACACTTACAAAAGACCACCACTCTGTCTTCTACGGAAGCTGAGTATATGGCCTTGAGCAACTGTATGCGCCAGGCTATCTGGATTCATCAGATGATGGAAGAACTCGGCTATCGCCTTGGTCCCATCCCCGTTTGTGGTGACAATCAAGGATCGCTCTTTATTGCGCAAAATCCTGTCACCGAAAAACGTTTCAAACACATCCACATCCGCTACCACTTTGTACGCGATGCTGTGATGCTATGGAAGCAAGTAGAGCTACTCTACATCCCAGGGACTGACAACCCTGCGGATATGTTCACAAAGAACCTTGGCCATGTCAAGTTCAAGGAGTTCCGCTCTCAGCTCGGTTTGGAATTCAACTCGCCATCTTAGATCGCGTGAACATTTATCTTTTTACTTTATAACTTCTCACTTTTTATATCTATGTATCTACCGTATACTAGACAAGGGGGAGTGTTGAAAGGACATGTACTTACAGTCACGTGGCCCATATTAAGTAATCATTACAAAGCATATATAAGACTCTGCTGAGTCTGAATATAAATAACACTCTCTTGATCTGCTACCGCTATCATCTCTGAGTAACTCTCTCCAGTCCAAAGGTAAGTACCCTATAGTAGATCCTCGGGATCCTGGTGTGTACACCGGATCCCCGCTATTGCAACAGTAATTTTCACCCCTACTCACAAGAGTGCGGACGCTGAGGGTGTCGCACAATTATTTTTCGAAAAGGTCTTTCCCCGCTTTGGACTCCACGACAAGGTTATCTCGGACCGCGGTCCGCAATTCACCTCGGCCTTCACTCTAGAACTAGCAAGGCTCCTGGATTATGATCCGGTCCTCTCCTCCGCCTACCACCCACAGACCGACGGAGAGACGGAACGGGTCAATCAGGAATTGGAAACCTATCTTCGGATCTTTTGCCAAGGAGATGCCACCCGATGGTCGGACCTATTGCCAATGGCGGAGTACTGCCACAACTCCTCCGTCCATTCCGTAACGGGAAAGACTCCTTTCAGTTTGATGATGGGATATGAGCTGAGAGCTTATCCATCTTTGGGAACGAAAACCTTCCTCCCCGTGCTAGAGAAACGCCTTGGAGACCTCGACGAGGCTTGCAAGGAAGCCACTGCTGCCCACGAAAAAGCTCAATGATATATGCGCAAACGCGTAACCTCTACATTCAGACCCTGGAAAGTAGGAGATAAGGTATGGCTCGAAGGCCGTAACCTGAAGCTGCGCTACCCCTCTCGAAAACTCGCCCCTTGACGCGAAGGGCCATTTGAAATTTCACAGGTCATATCACCTGTTTTGTACAAACTCCGCTTGCCCAAGACGTGGAAAATCCACAACACCTTCCACGCATCGCTTCTGACTCCTTATCGGGAGACCGCTGAACATGGACCCAACTTTATTCCACTCCCACCGGATATAATAGACAGGGAAGAGGAATTTGATATCGAACAGATCTTAGCTCATCGGGGTTCCGCCCGCCGACGCCACTACCTTGTTTTGTGGAAAGGCTATCCGTCTTCCGAAAACACCTGGGAACCCGAATCCAACTTAGGACATGCTGTGGACCTCCTGGAAGAATATAAGGCCAGGGATCCCATCGCCTTTCCCCCATAAACCCAGTCCTCTCTTACCTCTCAAGTCGAGCCCTCGCTCCTCTAATGTGTCATCGTCACTACCATCTTCCCTTGCCTATGTCTACCTCCTTGAATGGAACCCCCTCCATATTCCCAGTCCGACTCCACCGTCTCCCAGACCAAACCCGCCGAATCCTTTTCGCTTCTCTCCTCGAGAATCCTGCCGCGGCCCAACGCATCTCCCTTTGCCCCCTTTATAGGGATAACTCCATACTCCAATCTCTGAGCCTCATCTTTCATACATACGCCACCGGACAGACACTCCATGCCCAGCTCTTCCCTGATGGGATCTGTAACACACAGCGTAGTAGTGACATAGTGTGCTGCGATACAAAGGAGAATTTGCGCGTAAAGAAGGGAGAGCGAGTGACGAGTAGAGGAATTCTTGAGGAGCGATGCCAAGCTTTGAGACGATGCGAAGCCTAAGCTGGTCTCACCTATCTAGGAATCTTGCTAGACTCGGTGGTCACTAGAAACTACACTGATATTGTGTAGAACTAGCTTAGGGAAATTACAGGAGGGCGAGAGAGCGCCCTTATATACGGTAGGCCCCTTCTAAATAAAGAAAGGATGTGCAGCATCCGCAGCAGCTAAAGCATGACTTGATGCGCAGCAAGAGAGTCAGTACAAGTCATAAGGAGTCATGAAGAGTCATGACGAGATAAAAATAGAAAGGCTATGCTGCAGGTGATGAAGTCTGAATAAGGCGACTGCGGCGGAATGGGAAGGAAGTCTACATATGGTAAGGACGGGGCGCCGTGTGAGACAGAGAGAGAAAGAGATCAGGGAAACGTATCTGGTATAATGGGGGACGACTCCATTACGAATACAACCGCGTACGGTGATGAAACTGAGACTAGAAGTAGAATGAACAAGAAAACGTAAAGGAAAAGAGTACCCCCTCGTAAACCGTAACAGGATCCTGCCTGTCTATGCTGCCGCCATGGAACAGGCCATCTATTCCTCCAGAGACACTATCCTGGATGCCCTCCATGACCACGGATTCTCCGATGTCATCATGGCAATCCCCTCCAATCTGTACATGCACATTTTGCGCCCCCTTGTCAACACCTTATCAGTCAACCTTCGAGGTTACTACATGGATGACCACCCGGGCAATGCCTGGGACAGGGACACTTGGGCCCGCAACCTTCCCATCTGGGATGACGACTCCACTGTCACCCCAAACGCCTCGTCCTCCATCTCCTCCTCCTCAGCCGACGACTCTGCCATTACAGCACCCCTCCCTGTCCCTCCTCCGCCAACTCCCGCAGCTGGACCATCTCGCCGATCAAGAAATATTGACACTGTTGGAAGAGCTAGCCGCCCTCTTGTTCCTGGACCCCTCTCTTCTCTCCCCCATGACGACCCAGAGGTCCTCGCTTTCCTCACCACCGTTCCCCTCCTCGGACGAGGGACACCCACTCCCAAACCCGCTAACGTACTCCCCGCTCGAGAACATCCCACCACTCCGACTCCCACCCATCGTCCTCGTCAACTCAATCAATGTGGCAAGGGAATTTCATTCGGACTCCCCAGCTCGGCAGCCCGAGCTGTGGGGCAATGTTCTCAGGGAAATAGAGGAAAGTTGAGACAGACAACTCCGTTCCCCACCTCCGGTCGCTTTAACAAGGACTTCATGGCTTCGCCCTCGCCGGCACCAGGATCAGAATCACATCCCATCAACGTAGACTCACTCCCCTCTCTCCCTCCTACTCCCTCTCGTCCCTCTCGCCCCATCCAAGGACGCTGTTTCTCCTGCAATCAACGAGGACACCTCCGCGCAGACTGCCCTCATTACGAATGTCCGTCCTGCCGTGTCACCGCCCCTGGCCACATTCAGGCCCACTGTCCCCACCGCCACTGTCCCTCTTGCGGGGAGCTCGGTCATTCCGATGACATCTGTCCTTTCCGGCGCAACCCTCTTGACGACTATGACCATACTGACTACAAGGTCAACGAGGGAGAGGAGGTAGATTGATGGTCTCGCAGGTGCTTCGACGATAGGAAGGGGGTAATGTTACGGTTTACGAGGGAGTACACTTTTTCTTTACGCTTTTTCGTTCACTCGACCTCTAGTCTTGTTCTCTTCACCGTACGCGGTTGTATTCGTAATGGAGTTGTCCTCCATTATACCAGATATGTTTCCCGATCTCTTTCTCCTTACTGTCTCACACAGCGCCCCGCCTATACCCTATTTGGACTTACTTCCCACTCCACCGCAGTCGCCTTATTCGGACTTCACCGCCTGTGGCATAGCCTTTTATTTATGACTCGTCATAACTCACTCTGACTCGTTATGACTCTTTATGACTCATATGCTGTGCATTGAGTCACATTCTAGTTACTGCGGATGCTGCGCATCCTTTCCTTATTTAGAAGGGGCCTACCGTATATAAGGGTGCTCTCTCGCCCTCCTGTAATTCCCCTAAGCTAGTTCTACACAATATCAGTGTAGTTTCTAGTGACCACTGAGTCTAGCGTGATTCCTAGATAGGTGAGACCAGCTTAGGCTTTGCATCGTCTCGAAGCTCGGCATCGTTCCTCGAGGATTCCTCTACTCGTCACTCACTCTCACTTCTCCACTCGTGAATCCCTCTTGTATCGCAGCACACTACGTCACTATTACGCTGTGCGTTACACTTCTCTTGCACGGATTTTGGGCCCTAGCGAGAAACAGTGAAATTGAATCTGCCCTTGTTGGCTGGGGGGTGTTTGATGAGCTCCGCCTAGACTAGCCATGCGCATTCTCTGCATATACGAGCACATGTGGCGAAAGCAAGGATTTCATGAGGACATGGCAACGTGGATCAAGACCGCGGCTTGTCCATCGACCTTGAGCATCATTCAATGCTCAGTACCCAGCAACAGTTGCGTTTGTGCTGTCGTCAACAATGGCTGGTGCGTAATGGTGAATTGGATGTGTGCTGTTGCTGACATGGAGAACAAGAGCCATCTCCGTCCATCAGAATTGATGCTCGTGGGTTCACGTGGGCAGTGGTGGGGAGGGGCTTCGAGTCTGGCGAGTGGCAGGTGGCCAACAAATGGCATCCATGAAAGTGAAGTACATCCGGCGTCTTGCTGCGTCAAAGATGGCAGATGGATCGCGGTGGGGACATTGAAAAGAAAGGCATTGATATGGGGTGCAGAGACATACGAGCGGGTCTTTACATAAATACAAAGAAAGAAACAATGGCATTACTGAGGCAGTCGATTTCTCGCCGTTTGGAAGGTTGTGGGTTGCAAACAAAAGCAAATACTCGAACGCGAGGATTGGCCGATAGCAGTGATTGCATCACGACAGCCACCGAGGAACCCATTCAAGCATGGAACGGCAACAATGGCGATTTACATGTGGAATTCAAAGTGCGAGTCGGCTCGTCCCGCAACAAATCTCTCCTCTGGTTCGGCAGCCATCTCTTTGTCCCATCCAACAGCACGATCAAGCAATTTGAAGCCTCCACCGGTTCCACAACCGCGGAGTGGCAAGTTCAACCCCCATAGCAAACTTGAAGACTCATGCATTTCCCCACCCCAACACGGGAAATTCATTGTGCACTCTGCAGGGCGTAGTGTCACATTCTGGGATACGCCTACACGAGCCCAGTGCGATCTCATTCAACACCCTCAAGAAATATCGTCCCTCGCATTCTCCCCAGACGATCAGTTTCTAGCAATCGGTGCATTGGGTGGAGAAATCACCGTTCAAGATCTCAGTGATGGTGCATATTCTGTTGCTGTAAGTGTTGCATGTTGGACTGGTTGGCGTGCTCCAGTGGTTTTACAACACGAATTAATTGCTTTCTCTCTTGCACCGTTCCTTTATATCCCTGATGCTGCATTCGACACGCGGTAAGATTACTCCTTCATAGATGCTGAAGTGTCACTGACGGACACGATCTTCAGTTCTCTCCCTCAGTCTGCCAAAAAATCCCCCATGCGAGTCTTGATCAAACGGAGCAAAGCATGCATAGCCAATTGCTCATGGGGACCAGCATTAAATGGCGCAAACAAGGTGGGTTGCCCTGTGTCATGTGCTAGTAGTTGATAGACCGTCACGAGGCAATCAAGCTCGATCCATTGCCCCCATGGGTTACAAGAGGAAGCACGCGGCGCTACACAAGGCGGGAGGCTATGCTGTCTGAGATGCTGCAGTCATCTGATCCGGAGCTTCACAGTAAGGGCAATGACATCGCGCCCAAGTTCAGCCATTGATCTTCTTTCCCAGAGCTTCATCACCGGCACATGGGTGCAAAAGTGGCGATTCGGGGTGCTATTCGAGACGCCACCCGTGACTCTCCACGGGTGCTCATTAACACCAACCCTGGCCAACTCCTCAACAAAGTGAAACAAGCTGTAATGTTTGAATCCCTCCCAGTCTTCAACGAGCTGATCATGGCCGCCTGCATGACGGCAACCATTGACCACGCACGCATCCAACCTGGCGTGACACAGTTCCATCGCTATGCCATCCTCTCCCACGTGCGGGAAGACAACAAACCTTTGTTCAACGAAGTCACATGCATCATGGCGTACGACCTCGACGAATCTCCCACAAACAACAAGCTCAAAATGGTCTGTGAGATCGCATGGGACACGGGGTTACATTGGGCTTGGAGTGATGCCTGTTGCATCATTGAACAAAGGGGATCACTCCGTGATCCAAGAAGCGCTCGCAGCCACGTCCAAGTGGCACCAGAGTTCTGCTGACTCTCATGTTACTCCGCGGCGTCCCCTCTCCATCGCGGCGTGGCGACCTTGCAAGGAGTGTCCGAAACTCTCATATATTCCAGGAATGCCAGGCCTCGAAGGTGGTTCGGTTCTACAATGAGGGCTGGACCCTCTATATAAACCTCGACGTTCCAAATCACAAGGACTCGCCTGAGATCCTGTTGGAGATGGAGGCAACTGGCGTCTCGGCATGAACCCCGATGGGACTTCAGCCTGGGTTAGACAATGTCTGGGAGAAACTGTCTCTTGTCTCGAGACGTCAGACAACCCTTGTCGATGCAGCCTGCTCATTGCTCAGGGTATTCTTCGCATCCTTGCTGGTCGCTTATGAGGAGGACCACACGCTCGGGCGACTGTTGGCACAGCTACTCGCGAGCTCGGGAGATATGAGCATCCTTGCATGGACTGGGAAATCTGGAAGCTTCAACAGCTGCTTCCCAGACAGCATCCATGCATTCAGTCAGCCGCTGGCATCACATATCCCATCACTCGTGACATGCACCGAAATGGAGACTGCCCTTTCCACATTGCGCAAAGCACCATTCAATCTCACGCTAGCTATGGAGCTATGTGATAGCCTTTGGGCTCTTCCCGTTCCATCCTTGGGAAGAGCACGGATGAAGCTTCCGTGCCTTGCTTTCAGGCTTGGCCTTGTGGCATCAACTCAAAGCACACCCGGGCACATGTTTCGTGCATAGACAGGCACGCTCGGGGCTGTAGAGATTAGGGCCACAGAAGACTTCACCAGGCTGAACTCCCTGACTCTTGTTCACCCATGAATTGACTTTCTCCTTGACCAACGCTCTGGGCAGCATGAGGGTGACACCCGAGAGAACAGAAGGTCTGTCTTCCCCGATAGGCAAGCCACATCCACCATCTAGCCCTTCCGGAATCACTGCAGCCGCCTCGCAGTCACGAGCGGCACGGTTTGCCTCCCGCTTTGCGCTCCCCTTTGGTGCACGGCGTCAAGCTGCGACACTGCGACTGGAGTCGCCCCCATCGCCTTCAGTTGCACCACTGACAGACGAACAGACATGAGCTGTCTCACTTATTGCTCGCTTGAGACAACCATTTGGTGCGCTATTCTTCACACAGATGTGTGAAGACACAGCCGAGTGCAGGAGGGTTGCTTTGGAGAGTCTTATTGCAGCCCACGTGCCAGACGACACGCCGTTACAGGTCCTGATGGACAGTGCACAGACGCCGGACGTGCTCTAGTGGCATCAAAGCACGTGGCATTCACATCCACCCCCCCATGTTTCTGCTGCACGGTTCCGTGTCGAACATTTACCTGTTGTCAATTTCTCGAACCATCTTGTAGTTCCTATGGCTCTCTTGCAGCTGAGTAAGAAGTTACTGGATCTCCGCTGACTGGCTTTCCCAAGCCATTTTGGTTGACTTTTGTGGCTCAGTAGGCGTTTATTCTCACTCCATCTGAGTCGCCAGCCATCTCCTTGGGAGTTCAAGTGGCCACTACATTCTGGTGCAACTTTGCGACAAAAGGTGACAGGGCTGATGCACTGATGCAGACCACCTCCCGCCTTCTGTCTCTCACTAATGCATGCCCTTCTGCACTCGTTTCTGCACAGACGCCACTAGCGTTTTCGCCTTCCTTGAGTGGCAATCACTACAGCGGCCTGCGTGTCGTGAGCACGCGTGAATAAAAGGGAATCTCGGCACCTGAGTGGCTGAGTAGCTGAGTTTGAAGCTGAGCTTGATCTGGGGCTGCCCCTTTGACTTCTTTTCACTGCAAGAAGCTCAGCACCTGCCTCAGAAGGCCAGCATGCTCACAGCACCCGGACGATGACGTGACCGGCCGTCCTGGGCACTTAAGCAGCTGGCCCTGTTTTTGGCAAGGCCAGGGCGGTGAAGGAAGCTGTGCCCCCTTCACTGGGCAGGTGGCTGCACAGTGGCGATGGGAAGTGATGCCCCTGTTGCTGTAACGCACAGCATAGTAGTGACGTAGTGTGCTGCAATACAAAGAGAGGTTCGCGAGTTAATGAAGAGAGAGCGAGTGACAAGTAGAGGAATCCTCGAGGAGCAATGCCGAGCTTCGAGATGATGCAAAGCCTAAGCTGGTCTCACCTATCTAGGAATGTCGCTAGACTCGGTGGTCACTAGAAACCACACTGGTATTGCGTAGAACTAGCTTAGGGAAAATACAGGAGGGCAAGAGAGTGCCCTTATATACGGTAGGCCCCTTCTAGATAAGGAATAGATGCGCAGCATCCGCAGTAACTAAAGTATGACTCAATGCGTAGCAGGTGAGTCAAGACGAGTCAGAACGAGTCATAAACAAAGGCTATGCCACAGGCGGTGAAGTCCGAATAAGGCGACTGCAGCAGAACAGGAAGGGAGTCTAAATAAGGTAAGGCCAGGGCGCCGTGTGAGACGGAAGAGAAAAGAGATCGGGAAATGTATCTGGTATGATGGAGGACGACTCCATTACGAATACAACCGTGTGCGGTGAAGTGAACGAGACTAGGAGTCGAGTGAACGAAAAAGTGTAGTGAAAAAGTGTACCCCCTCGTAGACCGTAACACTAAGAGCTCGCCCTCAACTTCACTCAGGGATGGCTTCCTTGCCTGGGTGGAATGCGCCCTGCACGAGAGGCCATGCCTCCAAAACGCTGCGGAGAGCGCTGCGCCTGGCGAAATGGCTGCAGTTAGCAGAGCGGCCACTCACGCTCCATTGCATGAAGCGCCTTCTCCGCTCTTTTCTGCCCACACTCTCACACCACAGGCTGTGCACTGGCGCAAACCACTGCACCGAGAAGCAGAGGCGGCGCCATGAAAAGCTTGCACACTTCGAGTTTATAAATCCAAGCAGTTGCCCTGACTAACCAATAATACCTCTTCGTTCCAAGCCTTCCCAGTCTGCAGAAAGGACCTTCTCGAGGAGCAGCGCAGCATTCATCTTGTTCGTTCCGAACAACAGTCAACAGAGAGACATAGCGACTCTTCTCCCACCGTTAGATGTTAATAAAGTTAACAATGGATAATTCAGACCCACTCATACGCGTCGCACTTTGTGGTTTTGGAAATCACAGTTTTACACAGCCACCTTCATGCCTCGCAATCGCCCTTACGTCCCTCAATCACTCCACATTCCCAGTCACGGTGACAAGAGTTTTGAAAACATGGATATTCCTACAAGCCTTGACTTTGACTCAGTCGTCCGGGCTAGAGGGGATGGTCTTGACCTTGGGCATCGGTATACTTTTGGATGAACAAGGGGAGCCACTGAAGAATCCTTGATTGAATGTCGAGGGAAATCTTGGGAGCATGCATTTCATGGAGGCCACGAAATCTCTCTTTAATGACCACACTCAGATAACTGCAACCGAGCGACATGTAGAAGCCTAATGGTTCAATCTGAGTGAGATTTCCCCAAGGATTAATATTGATGCGCGTACACTCGAGTAATTCCTCTTGAGGAGCAACAAAAAGGCAGTGGCTGAACGCCCCATCTATGCGTGTTGCAGATACTCCACAGCAGCTCCCTGGGTGACTCGTTCGCCCGCGTCTTCCTCTCTCAACTCGCCACTCCATATCTTCGACTCTCCGCCACAAATATGGCCCGAGCCATCGCGCAGACTGTTGCCGACTGCGTGAGATCAACTCGCTGTCGTCTAGAGCGTTTACAGCGTGGTGCAAACAGCCTGACATTGGGTGGGGCGTGCAGAATCATCAGCGTAATCGAGGGGAACTATTCTTTACGCAGCGTCAGACTGGACGACCCACACGTAGACAGCCATGCTGCTGCTGTTGGTGCAGAGGACAGAGCCATTGGGTGGCAAGGGTACAATCGGGCCCTGTCTGCTGTCCTAGAACGCAACTTGATTTAGACATTGCGGGCCAAGGTTGAATCACTGGCACTTCTCCGTCATCCATGCACCCTGCTCCTCCGCTCGGGAACAGGTGCAAAGAAGAGTGGGGTCCACACAGTTGCTTCCTTATCACTGCGCAGTAGGAATTTGCAGCCTTTCAACTTACCAACCGAATTACAACAAGAGATAATCATCGCTGCACCCTCATGCCCATTCGTGGAATCGATCAGTCCTATGTCACACGTTCATTCTGATCCAATCACTAATTGCCCAGCTCGCGGCAAGAAGAAAGGGCCTTTGATTGCTGTTCAACACAGCGGGGTAAAAGGTTTCTCTAGACTCTATCACACTGCCAGGGATTTGTGGCACCTTTTAATAGGCACCTTGACCATCTACCTGTTTCTTCATGCTTGCTGATCAGCACCCATAGGGCGCTTTGGGTATGCAGAGGAAGACATTGTATTAATGGTGGGCTGTAAGGGCATCCGGGATGAACTTTGCCCTACCAAAACAAGAATAGTGAGCTCAACATTTATACACCTACAGTCAAGGACTCACGGTTTGTTGCACCAAAGAGAACACAGGTGCATCTTTTTGTGAAAGACATTTCCGCTGGAGACCATCTCTTCTTCTATTGTCAAAAAATATGCCACTCAACTATATGGTTCTGTGCTTTGATGTGCAACTGTTCGACAGACTCTGGTCATGGCCTAATCACTCTTTCCAACCGTTTTTCCGTGGGACCTGGTCTTTGCAGAGGAAGCCTTTGAGTTGCTTTGGTTACTGGTGTGTCTTTGGTGACGAATAGGCATACTGGAAGTTCAGTGAGTTGGTTGGCGTTGACGGGCATGTGATGCACGACGTGTCTCGCTATTACCAGCGCGTTGGGCATGCATCTCACTTCAACAGAAATACGGCCACGTCACCTTCAATTCCACACAGAAAGCTGCTATAAACCCCTGATCAATGCCTCATCAGACCAGAAGGACCCCAGGGCCGAGGACGCTCCAAGTGTTTCATTAACTGCCGTTTCACTGTCAGGCAGGACAAGTGGGGGATTCTGAGCATGATCATTGGTCATTTCATCAAGTGCTGATCCCAAAGTCGCTGTTGAACATGTACTGAGTTGTTGGCATTTATTACTGTAAATCCTCGTTGGGTAGATGGCTGCATCGTAATGGCCATGGATTCATCGTCTACCAAGTGCAGCATTGATCGTGTCTGGAGTGCTTTGATTCAGCCATCTCTTCTGGTGCAGGAACCTGTCATTCTTCTTCTTTGCATGTAGCCTGTACAACAGCGTCAACACGGAGCAGCATGTGTGCCACCTGAAGATGAAGGTGTTAGTCAATTGTAGTCAGCAATTGGAGAGTCACCAACCTCAACGGCGGTCTTAAGGATCTGGATCTAAACAGGCTTTCAGGACAGACGACAACAGCCTGGTCGCACAACGACACACCTTGATGCTCACGCTCTATCACTGCGAAAAAAGCCAGATTATGTCGGTGACGGATGAGGCAAGAACCTTGGGATTTTAAGCTGATCCGTGGGAGATCCTTGCGAGGTTCGTGTGTGACTCGAATATGACACGGATGGTCGTATGTTTGCCAAATGCGTTGGACACAGGTTCATCGCAAATCCATGCTCCTGAGTTGTGCCGGAGCAGCGCTCGTCAATAACTAATTTAATTAGTATTTGCATTATTATTCCTCATTTGGTATGATAACTGTACTAGGATAATTGCTGGCCATCCTGGTCATCCAGGCTGCAGCTGTTGCTCACGACGCGTCGGGCACACGGTACTAAACCAATAAAAAGGATATATTGCACTCTAAACTGGTAAACTGTGTGATGGTAACAAGAAATCAAGCAATCTGAAGCTTTTTTTCTTTCCCCCAGTCGCCCGACAGGCCTTCTACCCATGTCGAACAACCTCCAACATCTCAATGCCGCAATTCTTGCTAACGAGCAGCTTGAGCAAGCATTCACCGAGTACAAGGAGAAGTCTGAAACATGGATCCAGGTCCTCTATAACAAAAACAAGGTTTTAAAGGCTGAAGTTGCGCACCTCAAATCCAGTGGGAATGCCATCAATGAGCAGCTAAACCATCTTGAATCACAGCTCGGAATTGTGTATGTTGATGGTGATGGCGAGCAGAACATGGAACTTCTTGATGGGGGTATGAGTGGTGGAGCTTTCGAACCAGGTGGACCGGCAGGGGATTGTTACGGTTTACAAGGGAGGTACACTTTTTCTATTACACTTTTCGTTCACTCGCCTTCTAGTCTCGCTCTCTTCACCATACGCGGTTGTATTCGTAATGGAGTCGTCCTCCATTATACCAGATATGTTCCCGATCTTCTTCTCTTTTTGTCTCACACGGCGCCCCGCCTATATCCCTATTTAGACTTCCTTCCATTTCTGCCGCAGTCGCCTTATTCAGACTTCACCGCCTGCGGCATAGCTTTTCTATTTATAACTCGTCATGACTCTTAGTGACTCCTATGTTGTGCACCGAGTCATACTCTAGTTACTGCGGATGCTGCACATCCTTTCCTTATTTAGAAGGGGCCTACCGTATATAAGGGCGCTCTCTCGCCCTCCTGTATTTTTCCCTAAGCTAGTTCTACGCAATACCAGTGTAGTTTCTAGTGACCACCGAGTCTAGCGAGATTCCTAGATAGGTGAGACCAGCTTAGGCTTCGCGTCGTCTCGAAGCTCGGCATCGTTCCTCAAGGATTCCTCTACTCGTCACTCGCTCTCACTTCTTGCCGTGCGAACTCTTCTTTGTATCGCAGCATGCTACGTCACTACTACACTGTGCGTTACAGGGATGCGAAGCCTACGGTACCCGAAAATCTGGGTCATGAGGAGACTGCATGCGATTAAAGTCAAAAACATTTCGGGTATGAAGGGCTTTTCTACGATCTGGGTGATTCTGACCAAGAACAAAGGATTTAATGTCAGAGAGCTTCAAGAAGCTCATGGGCGTCCAAAAGCTTGATGGTCCAAACTTACCAGGTTATCCGATGGGCATCGGAGAGGCAACAGATGCCTGGCCAAAGGATAGGTCCACGGGAAAGAGCTTGGTTCACTTTGACTGGCGAACAGGAAAGCAGGACGAGCCTGTAAATATGGACAGTCTGGCAAAGATTGTAAAGCACATGCAAGCAACAGCTGAACAGGTGCCAGGTACGAAGGCGGTTGTTGAGAAGATCCCTTTGAAGCAACTGGAAAAGGCTGTGCAAGCAAAATATATGTGAATGGCAGCTGAGTATCGTAAGGCCGAGAAGAAGCGAAAGCATACTGAGGAAGATGATGAGTTTGGAGATGGTGAAGTTGAGGTGGTTGAGGTGTCAGCAGGTTTGGGCCGTGCACAAATGAACTCTCATGTTCAATCTGTGAGTTACAAATAATTCCTGATATGAATAACATGGACTTACTTGCCAAAAAGAAACTTGATGCACACAAACGAAAGCGGGCATCAAATGAATGTGATCCTAAATGGAAGGATGGTAAATATGATACAGCATTCATTTTAAATGCAATGTCAGATGATGACGACAATCCAAATCATATACCTGGAGAGCCACTCACATTTGTGACAATGGAACCAGAGTGGCGACACCCTCAAGTGAGAACCTAATCCTTCCTTGAATGCTCATACCACTCTCTGATTACTAGAAGATTTCGGAGCTGTTTTCGGCAATTGATGCCTTGAAGGATCCTCGACCTGATCAAGCGAAGTTAGCAAAAACGAGAATACATTTAGCAGAAACAAAGACTGGACCCCCGCCTTTAGCAAGGACATTAGCGACACAAGTTCGAACCTGGATGGTTAGGCCAGAACTTCTTCAGCAAAACCCAGAGTGGATTACAACTGGGAGAGTTGCGAGTAGTGGGGGTCTATGGGGAGAAGACGAACCAAAAGAGTTGCCAAAGGATAAGAAAGGAAAGGGAAAGGCGGTGGAAACTGGTCCGTCAACAAAAAAGCTTGTTGTTCAGAAGCGAAAGCCGGGAGATGAAGCTGAGTCATCGAAGGCGGCAGTGGAGGCTGCACAGAAGAAAATTGACGAACTTCTTGAAGGGCGACAGGCGGTTGATGAACTGTTTGAGTAGAAAAGGTCATAGTGTTTACTCTTCATGTTCTGAGTTGAGCCATCCTTTGTCACTGTTGGATCCATTCTAAAGACAGCAATAAAGAGTACAAAGTTTGATCAGAAAACCACTTGCACACTCACATGGTCACAGGAGGTGATAACCCACAGTGGCTTCATCCGTTCACCAAGAGGATCTGGTGGGATTGGAATGATGGCAAGTACGTAGGAAAGTGATGACGAGGGAATGATTTCGAGTGGGTCATACTCGTTCGCGTATACAACTGTAACATTAAGTTCCGTTGCACTGGCAAGCACCAGTGAAATGGAAGAGCCCGATTAGTTACAAAGCTCACAAGAAAAAATGACGTACAAGCAATCCCAGGGCATTGAAGGTATTTCCTCATCGTAGACCATCCTCTGGATAGCTGAGCAGTAGAGAGGAGTCTCTTGATGTGGAATATGTACTTCGAAATGATACAGCAACTTGCATGGATGTCGCTGGGTATCATCAAGCACTACGCCTGCGAATTGATCAGAGTTTGTTTGCCCTGTTATTCCCGAACCAAATCTGATGCCATCCTTTATGACAAAGGGGAGAACTCTAACTGAATAATTAGCAAAGACAATAGTTCCTGCTGCGTCAGCTGTCATGTCATCGCAAATATGGAGCTCGGGGAAGCGCAGTTGTAGGAAGGATATGATTAATCCATAGACTTCTGGATGCCGAAGACACCTCAGGTCATGGAACTCTTTCGTGCTGTGACAGGGTGGGAGAACAGTTGATTCTACTGATATCTCAGGCTCAAGAAGAGTTTTCAAACAGGTTCACGCACCAGCTGCAAATCCGGCAATTTGATTGCACAGTGTTCCTCTATTGATCCCCTTCTTGGTGATCACTCACTCAACCACCTTAGTTCTTGAGCTGAGGCCTTGTCAGGCAGGGAAATAGCCTCAGTGTTGGTAAGTTAGCATCATTCAACAGAGATATTATTGGACTTACGAGTTCATATAAACAGTGCTTCTCAATCCAATCTCAAGCAAGTGAATACTCCATCTCACCTCCACCGTGTCCATTAAGGTTCACATCCTCCAATACACCATTGAACCATTCGAAGCCAAAGAGCCAGGTTGCATAAGCGGGTCCATAACACCGAAAGACAGTTGAGTAGTGCATTGCGAGATGGCTATTGATTGTTTGATGGATACCTAGCGATTGGATACCTTGGCAATACAGTTGGAGATAGGCTTGTCCTCGCTCAACATCAGCCACTGAGATCGACTTGTTTGCAAGGATATGTTCTGAGACAGCCAGGTAAAGAGACAGTTTGTAGACCACTGGTATGTTGTGCTGAAACGTTGGTTTATTCTTGCTGTTGCTAGGGATCTGAGGTGCCAATGCTCGGATGTTACCTCCTGGATCACGCCAACAAACCCAAAGAATGAATGGGAGTATGTTTGACAGGCGACACCATTGGTCGGCTTTGGGGAGGGTGTTACGGTCTACAAGGGGGTACACTTTTTCACTATACTTTTCTGTTCACTCGACTCCTAGTCTCGTTCACTTCACCGTACGCGGTTGTATTCGTAATGGAGTCGTCCTCCATTATACCAGATATGTTTCCCGATCTCTTTCCCATTCTGTCTCACACGGCGCCCCGCCCTTACTTTATTTAGACTTCCTTCCTGTTCCGTCGCAGTCACCTTATTCAGACTTCATCGCCTGCGACATAGCTTTCTATTTATAACTTGTCATGACTCATCATGACTCGCCTTGACTCATATGCTGTGCATTGAGTCACACTCTAGTTACTGCGGATGCTGTGCATCCTCTCCTTATTTAGAAGGGGCCTACTGTATATAAGGGCGCTCTCTCGCCCTCCTGTATTTTCCCTAAGCTAGTTCTACGCAATACCAGTGTAGTTTCTAGTGACCACCGAGTCTAGCGAGATTCCTAGATAGGTGAGACCAGCTTAGGCTTCGCGTCGTCTCGAAGCTCGGCATCGCTCCTCGAGGATTCCTCTACTCATCACTCGCTCTCTCTTCTCTACACGCGAACTCTTCTTCGTATCGCAGCACGCTACGTCACTACTACGCTGTGCGTTACAGAGGGCATGGTCTTCATTTAGCTAGAAAATACGTGAACATGATGTGTTTTGCAAAGTATAACCAAAGCACTTGCATTTTGTGGGAGACAACCAATATTTGATGGCCAGATGATTGACCTGATAGTCATCTCATATAATTCCCATCCTGCACTGTCAAGCAGGCATCCCGCAGTGATTACATCGTAGATAAACCGTTTGACAAGCGCTATTTACAGCTATCATCAGCGTTGCAACAACAAGAATGAAAAATGAGATAATCCATTCCATAGAAGTTGTGCATGAAGTCGATTGGTGATCGACGGGTGGGGAACCAGCCCGGGAGCTCATTAAGCACGGAAAATCGAACTCCATGACCATCTAGGATGGCTTTCCTTGCAGCTTTAGTCATGGCAGCTTTTGATTGGGATGCATGCCTTAGTTGCTCCCAATCATCACACATACAAAAGTCTATCACAAAATTTGGTAAGCTCATGTACAGAACATGTGGTACTTACTGGGAATGTCATAGGCAGTTGGCGTGTCAATGTCCGCAAGAACAATGAAACAATAATTACAGGGGTGTGTTTTGTGGCTATGAGAAGCAGCACCAGTCAGCTTTTGAGTGGCTGGAATATCTGAGTTCTCGCATAACAGTCCAACATGCACATCACGTAGGCGATGGGACCCATGGACAGCTGCCTTGAAATATGATTTGCCACTTCCCCATCGCGCAATGAGCATGTCAGCTTCATTGATAACCTTTTCTTCGAAATACTCGTCTGCATCCTCAGGGGTGGGCACAACAACACCATCAGTGCGCTGGATACATGCTTCAATCGCGCATCACGAGCCGCCTGCCAATTCTAGTGAGGGAGACAGAAGAACACGTCGACTGGCCCAAACACGGACATGTTCACCTTCAATAGAGGGGTTCGTAGCGTATCCCACCTCTGCGCCTGCATCTGCAGCAGGCTTTCATCTCCATTTACCCTCTGCAGCAAGGGGGTCATCGTCAACATCGAGGGTCACGCCAGGGCGGGATACAGGTGGGTTTGGCCAAGCATAGGGTGTTTCTGGGATCATCGTCGAACCAGGGGGATGAGGATGCACATGTTGGTTTGGGGTGCGAAGTGAAGGGCGATGTTGTACTGCATAGCAGAGTGAGAGGAGCAGGGTGGTTGAGGGAGGAGTGAGTGCCTTGTCGCTGCCTGTGCGGAGGGCAAAGAGATGGGTGACGTTGTGAGTGAGACCAACACGCCATTGACCGCCAAGTGCGGTGACGCCTACTGAGAGCACTTCAAGTCTGCCACAGAAAGCTAGAGTGAGGGTGATGATGCACAACGGAGATAGGGAATGAAGAGAGCGCACATCAGTAGCACAAGTGACGACACCCGAGAAGATCACGACCAGGTCTGGGGAGTAATACTGCTCACTATGACGGCACGTGAGTTACACAACATTCCCATGACAATGCTGCGATTGACCCAGCAGTCTGTGACGAGTTTGACCGTGAAGTAGCTGGTGGCACTATTGTGAGCGTGGGAGGCTGCAGGGACAATGATATGGGTGTAAGTTGAGGCTGCGCCATTGAGGTCGAGGACGGCGGCGAGCTCGATTCTGCGCGTCAGAGAGAGCGGTGGGAACTAACGGCTGTAGTCTTCGCCCTTGAAATCTTGACCTCGAAGGTCCTTCCAACTGGAGCCACATGTAAGAGAGTGCAATGGTGAGTGTGTCCTACAAGGCCAAGGCGTATGGTCAACAGACCAGCTTCC
>JBBPJO010000235.1:0-18257 GCA_038088815.1 Boletus nobilissimus | reverse complement strand
CTTGCTAGACTCGGTGGTCACTAGAAACTACACTGATATTGCATAGAACTAGCTTAGGGAAATTACAGGAGGGCGAGAGAGCGCCCTTATATACGGTAGGCCCCTTCTAAATAAGGAAAGGATGTGCAGCATCCGCAGCGACTAAAGTATGACTCGATGCGCAGCAGGAGAGTCAGTACGAGTCATAAAGAGTCAAGATGAGTCATGACAAGATATAAATAGAAAGGTTATGCCGCAGGCAATGAAGTCTGAATAAGGTGACTGCGGTGGAACGGGAAGGAAGTCTGAATAAGGTATAGGTGGGGCACCGTGTGAGACAACAAGAGAAAGAGATCGGGAAACATATCTGGCATGATGGAGGACGACTCCATTACGAATACAACCGCGTACGGTGAAGAGAACGAGACTAGAAGGCGAGTGAAAGAAAAAGCATAGTGAAAAAGTGTACCCTCTCGTGAACCGTAACACTTTCTCAGTGCTACCCATTCCTTCTAGGTAAGCCAAGAGTTCATCCTCCTCCTCCATGGTGGTGGTGGTTCATGCCCGTTGTTGTGGGACTTTGTAAGTAGGACGTGCAGTGCGTCCAGAGGATGTGGTTGGGCGGGGACATGAGGTCCAGTCAGTTTGGGATCTGGTGTGGTTGGAGGACCTACAGCCAACCTTGTGACAGATAAAGCACTTGTTGCTCCACATATACTCAGCATGCTGAGTCAGCGATAGGCATACAGCATCTATGTGTATGGGTCTCGGTGTGAACAAGAAGAGGGTGCCAGGATGTGAGGAACACCCTTTCATAAATCTCCAATCCTCTGCAGTTGTTGGGAGAACTGGCTGGCTTTCTTTATCCAATCCTTGTAGTCGTCAGGGATCTTGTTGCAAGAAAGGATCATGGTCATGAGCTTGGGACTAAGACCATGGATGAACCATTCCATGAGAGTGTGCCTGTCAGTGATTCTGGACTTCTCAGCAAGAAGCTGGAACTGGGAAGCATCCATGGTGAACCCGTTGCTCCAGGTTCCATCGGAATCTTTTCCGGCAGTTTGGCGAAGTTTGGAGAGGTTGATCCTAGCCTTAGTGGCTACGTTGTAGGGGGAGAAAGCGGTCTCGAACGCCTGTCTAATCTGTGTGAAGGTCTTTTCTTCATTCGGTACCTGGGCATTGCCCAGTTTCATAAGCCATCCTTCAGTGACGGTCTTTCCATGGCCCTTACTAATCTTATTCAGAAAAGTAAGGCATTTGGTTGTATCCGTGAAAAGCTTGTCGTTGATAGTGAAGTAGGCTTCCATCGAGAGGAGCCATCTGTTAGCATCCTCTGCCTCCCCGGAAAAGTCCTCGGGAAGGCTGGCCTTTATTTCTGAAACCATATCATTGTCTTCTGGAGCCAGGTCAAAGTCAGGGGGGATCAGCGATCCAGGTGGGGTCAGAGTAGAGGGGGGGGGAGGGATGGCAGCTAATTCAGAGACAGAGGGAAGGTAGTTGGGGTTCCAACCTTGGCTCCGGTTTACTTCCTTGAGTGCATTCTGTTATTCCCTATATGCTGTGATATTCTCCAGAGAGAAGTACCTATTGGGTAATGGGAGATGGAAGGGATGCTCGCTGGGGAGAAGGTGAAGTCTTGGGAGGTGGGAGGAGGAATGGAAAGAAGACACAGTGGGTTCATCAGGGGAAGAGTCAGAATCGGAGGGTACTCTGAATCTGCCAAGACAGGATATGATGGGGGAGGGGAGTGTCCTCTACGTGAGAGTAGGGACAAGGGGAAAAGCTAGTTCTTTTGTAACACACAGCATAGCGTGCTGCAATACTAAGATACTAAGCTTGAATGAGGATGGAGGAAAGAGCAAGGATATGAGTAAAGTTTGTAGTCCAAGTGCCAAGCTTCGAGACAACGCGAAGCCTAAGCAGTCTCACCTATTTAGGTACAAACTAAGCGCTCACTGAACTCGGTGGTCACTAGAAATAACACTGGTATTGCATAGAACTAGCTTAAAGGGAAAATACAGAGGGCGAGAGAGCACCCTTATATACTGTAGGCCCCTACTAAATATAGTAATGGTGTGCAGCACCTCTAGTCAATGTGAGTCAATAAAGTATGACTCGATGCACAGCATAAGAGTCAATATGAGTCATGACGAGTCAGAAAGAAAACAAGGCTATGCTGCAGGTGGTGAAGTCCGAATAAGGTGACTGCAGCAGAACAGAAAGGAAATCTGAATATAGGTATAGGCGGGGTGCCATGTGAGACAAAAACAGAAAGGAATCAGGAAATGTATCTGGTATAATGGAGGACGACTCCATTATGAATACAACCAGGTATGGTACAGAGAATGAGACTAGGAGTTGAGTGAACAAGAAAGCAAAGGAAAAGGTGTACCCCCTCAGTAATCCGTAACAGGTATTACTGATGTGTGCCTTCCGTGCTGTGTCAATTGTCTCTGTTGCTTTTACCCCAATGAGAATTTGTGCTTTATGAAGACTTCCCTTCCTGCTGTTGGAAAATATGACATTGTTCATGGACATCTCACTGAATTTGCAGTGGGTATGTTATACACATCGTTGACAAACCACACTATTTTGTAGCTTCATGAAACAAATGAAAAAGGACTCTGTCAATGGTACAAAGGTCTGTGGAGGAGGTAGCTGGTTGATGGAGGGGATGTGCACAGACATAGAACAGTTTGCCTTGATTGAGTAAGATTTGTCCCTGTGCAAGTCACACATTTTCCTTCAACATTTGGAAACAGTTTCCTCTCCGTCTCACATATGTATGCCACCACTTCCAACGAATGTCAAGGTGTAATGCTCCATCGGGCTACTGGCATTCTTGATCTATGCATTCAGCTGTACACTGCCTTTCTGGCATCTGATGTCATGCACACACCATGGCTCTCTTTGTGGAATCAAATGAGAAGCAGACATGTGCTAATGTAGTATACAGAAAACTTCTACTGTAAAACATCTGAAGGGTTTGCTGCGCTTGTGATAATTATGGACCAGAAGGTAACAGCATAGAAAGGTAGATATGGGACAAAATTCATTGGTAATGTCTACAAAACCTATTGGGAAATGTCTCTATAAATCATCTATAGTCTACACTGGGATATATAAGCATTATTGGAGTTGATTATCTAGGATGCTGTTAGAAACAAGCATGGTCTTTGATGGTTGAGGAGTAAGGGAGCATTGAGTCAAAGTATAATGAGGACTTATTGAGTAGAGATTCAAAGGTTCAAGGGGACTTGTGGGGGCATTCTCACAAGGATCAAAGAGGCTGGACTAAGACCAGCAGTTCAAGGGGTTTGAGGGAGTTGGGCTGGTACCAATGAGATTGAGACAAGAGCAAAGACTGCACAAAGTATGAGAAGACAAAGGAGCTTAAGCGTGGGAAACACTGGAGCTATTTCTATGGTTTATATATGTTGGCAATACAAACCAGCAGAACATTACAGAATGTTTAGGGTAGGTATAAAGAATAAGACAGAAACCAATGGAAGGAAATGATCACTAAGTAAGTGAGAGCTGTTGGAAGGATAGACATGGAAGAAAGATGAGTCATTGTAGCAAAACTAGAAATAAGTCCAAGAAGACAAGACAAGGAAGATGCCTCTTGACTCTGTACCACCACCTTCCCCCTGTGGGAAGGTTCCCTCCACACCCAAGCACTCATGCACACCCTTATCTCCCTGTGAGATCCGCCTCTCTGAGGTCGGTAGGGTGTTCCACCATTTCCCTAAGGACACTTTCCATGCCTGTTTTATATCCCCCTCTGTCCCCTCATACATTCTGAAGGCCTTCATGGCAAACCCCTTTGTATGGTCTTGGACCATATAGAATGGCCCTCACAAGGGCAAGGTTTTTCCTGTCCCACCATCCCCATTTCCTGCCTGCCCATGGCAGGGAAGCCCACCCACTGGGTGGTGTCCCTTTTCCACTCCTTCAAGCTCCACCTCAGTCCTCAGGCCCTGGACCCCTCCTCTGGAAGGGTTCTGCCGGCTTATGTCTGTCTCTACCAGAACAATATGCTGCTGCATTTCTGCACACAGCTGGCTGTGGTTTCTGCCAAGCCCCATCCCTCAGTCCCACAGCCTCGGCCTTCCAAGGTGCCAGCCCCCCCTCATCCTTCCCCATCACACCCCCCTCTGGTGGTGCTTATGTGTCTGCTGTAGAGGTATCAGAGCTCCACAAGGAGATTTCTGAGCTGCGGGCTTTGCTAGCTGAACTCTGTGGTCATGAGGCTTTGCCCTCACCCATGTCCCCAATCACCGCTCCCACAGTGACCCCAGCCTCACATTACTCCACTCCATCCCCCATCTCCTCTGTGGACACTGCCTACAGTCACACAGCCCCTCCTTCCATGCCATGGCTCCAGTGGATTCTGGACCAACCAACCTGCCCACTTTGGTTCAAAGGCACAATCGACTCCGGCATGTCCCCTGCCCACCATCAAACTGTTCCTGAGGACATGCATTGGTTGGTCCAGGTGATGTCCAAGACCTGCCCTCCTCTTTACGTTGGGTTTGACTCCAACAGTGACCTCATCGTCGGTTGCTTCACCTCTCCCCCCCCCCAAGCTTGTGGATGCCTCTTTCAGCATTCCCAACAATCTTGTTCCACTGCACCGCCCGGTTCCCAACCCAAATCCTAAGTGAGATGCCTGTTATGCCACATTCCCTCATACCACACTGCCCTCTATGGGCAGCATAATCTCCTTGCCACTTTCCTCTCTTTTCTCCATGTTTCAGGGCCATGACCTGGCCCCCCTTTAGCCCCACACAGGCTTTGCTCCTTGGAGCTGATATCCTCCATTTCCATTACAAGGCATGACCTCCCAGTAGTACTTCTTATGTTTAGTGAATGTCTGACATGGGCTCTGCCCAACTGGACAATAAACACGGAATATTTAAAATAAAATAAAAAAAAACAAGACAAGACACATATTTATATGAGCAAAGTGGAAAAAAGGAAAGAATCATCACAGATGCCATTCAACTACAAGATCTTATTCAATCACACATGATACTTGGACCAGCCATCTACCTCCCATTTCAGCTTGGATACTCAACCGGACCAATCATCCATAGAAAACCATCCACTATGAGGACAGGCAATGAGATGTGTATAGGTATGAGCCACCAAACCCTATCCATCCATGAGAGATGAACAACAAGCAACAGATCACCCTACCAGAAAGATTGGAACCTTTTCAACTAACTCCAAACAAGTTTTCTTATCACTGCACTCCAAACCATCAAACTCTTTCACAATCTTGACAACCTCTTCCCTTGTAGTATGTCGCAGGCCCTCGGCAGCTTGTGTGAATTGCACCTGAAAGTCTGGTTTGCTCCTTTGCCCATCGATTGTGGTATACATTGGGGAGTTGTCCATAGGGTTCTTGAGCCACATGTGAAAAGCATGTGGCTCAAGCACCTCTGGTGTTTGGGATAATGTTAAACCCTCCTGTCGATGATTGTTAATGGAAAGCTCTGCAAGAATATGCTCCAGATCGCTCAACTCAAGTTCATCATCTGATGTTGCTGGGTGTAAAGGATGGTCATGCTCTAACGGGGTGCGAGCTCGCAAAGGAGGTGGAGTAGAATGTGCAGGAAATGCAGTACCATGATGATCGTAGTTGACCATATCATAGCTAAAAGTGGTGAGGGAGGGGTCTGGCTGGGAATGTATTCCTGTGATATTGCCAGCGAGATGCAAGCCAACATGATGGGTGTATTCATGACACTCTACCAGCTTGTGGCAGATGTAGCACTCCATTTGCAAGGGTAATGTAGTAAAGAGGTTCTCAGATATGCCTCTTGACAATGCCCTAAATACCATTTCATGTAAGGTGAGCACCTACTCAAATCATTGTATGCGTTCGGGAACTAAAATGGACCAAACTGGTCAGTTTTGATTCTCGAAGCGACACAAAGTCACAGACAAAACAATAGACCAAAACTGAAGACAATTGTGATCCAGTTGACATGACAGAATGCTCCACATTGTGTCATGTACCACTTGAAGGCTGTTGTTGTATTGGGAAGAAGTTGTGGGTCCAAATCATGCTGTTGTTCCTAGTTTGGAGATATCATATGTCGATGTGTTTGGTGTGCTGATGGAATTTCACTGCGTCCAACAATGCAATGGCCCTGGAGTCATCAAGATGAACCAGGATGGGAGATCTAAAAGGGACGCCAAGTTCATTAAACAAAGATCAAAGCCAGAGGCCTTCCTGAATGACATGTGTGACCACCATGTATTCTGCTTCTGTGGATGAGAGGGCTACTGTGGCTTGTTTCTTTGACACATGGGAGATTATACCCCCGGCATAGTACCATGTGTAGCCAGACACAGAGCGACGTCTGCATAAGCATGGAGATCCATGATGTCCTCCAAAGTGGCATACTCAACCCTTAGTGTGGCAGTTCCAGCCAGGTAGCACAAAACTCATTTACCAACCGCAAAATGGCAAGGTTCTGGTTTTGAACCATATTGGGCAAGCACATTGACTATATATGTGATGTCTGGTCATGTGTTGATGGAGAGATAGATGAGCTCTCCGATGAGTTTCATGTATGTGGAGCAAATGTCTGAGACCTCGGGATACATGTTGTTGGAGTTACCCAGCAGGAATTTCGGGTCAGCTGGAAGATGCACAGGGTTGCAATTGACCATGTCATATTCCTGCAGGAGGAAATTGATGTATTCACTCTAGTGCATCCAGATCTTTTGGCCCCAATGGTCCTGCTCGAATTGGACTCCAAGATATTTTGTGATTGGTCCTAGGTCTTTCAAACCAAATTGCTCTGCAATTCATTGCTTTACACTTTGCAAGAGAGTGTGGGAATTGGAGACTGCCACACCATTGTCCACATGCCAACCAATAAGGCAACAAGTCCTGACTTGAGTGCTGGCTTCATTTACCTTGTCAAAGTAAAATAGTGCATGATCAGCAGAAGAGCAGGTGAAGCTGAGGTTGGCCATTACACTCCGTACTTGTTCATACCACTCAAGCACAGACTGCTTCAGTCTGTAAATGGTGTGCAGCATGAGCTGAACGACTGTGTGCCAATCACCATCCTCAAAGCCTTTGGGTTGGCACATGTGGATCTCCTCTTTTAAGATCCCCCAGAGGAAGGCTTGTTTTGCGTTGAGAGTATCGATTTCCCAGTCGTTGATATGTACATGCAAGAGCAACCAGGAGGCAAACAGTAGCTGGTTTAACAACAGGAGCAAAGGTGGCCCCATAGTCGATGCCTGGGACTTGAGAGAATCCTTGGGCCACTAGATGAGCCTTGTAAGTGGAGCCTCCCTTGTTGTCCTCCTTGAACTCCAGGACCCAATGACAGCCTATCGCCTTTCGACCTTTGGGCAACTTCGCAATCTTGTAGACACCCATGTCCTTCATGGTCTGCAGCTCCATTTTCATGGCATGAAGCCAAGCATCCTTATCAGGGCACAGAACGGCCTCATCGTAAGTTGCAGGTGGGAGTTTCATGTCATAATCAGGACTGTTGGGGTCACAACACTTGTCGCTGCAGAGGGTTAAGTGAGCCTGTTCCTCAATTATCACATTTGCAATGCAATCAGGGACCTCAGGGTTCTCCTCAATGGGTGTTAGGGCATTGGAATCCTCAAGGAATACCCCCTTGCTGTCACCTGCTTTGGAAACCTGTTCTCTATTTTTCTGAAGGAGCTCTAGGCATGCATGGGTGGCTGTTACAGTCTACTAAGGGGGTATACTTTTTCCTTACCACTTCTCATTCATTTGTCTCCCACCTCACTCACTATATGTTGTATTCATAGTGGAGTCATCTTCCGCATGTACCAGATACATTCTCGATCTCTCTTCTTCTTTTGGCTCACACAGTGCCCCACCTATATCCTTATTAAGACTATTCTTCCATTCCCACCACAATACCTTATTCAGACTTCATGCTGTGGTACACATGTTGTTGTGCATACTGCAGACAACACTTTATGACTCGGACTGACTTTGTAGTGCTGTGCACTTGAGTCATGCGTAGATGGAGGTGGAAACCCTTTGGGCTCCCGCTCCTCTTTTCCTTTCTTGACATTGCGCACAGACCAGGGGCCTACTGTATAAATACTCTCGCCACTCTTGGCTGTATTTCTCTCTAAGCTAGTTCTATGCAATACCAGCATTATTTCTAGTGACCACTGAGTTCAGTGAGTGCTTAGTTTGTACCTGAATAGGTGAGACTGCTTAGGCTTCGCATTGTCTCGAAGCTCGGCACTCAGACTACAAACTTCACTCATACCCTCGCTCTTTCTTCGTCCTTGCTTAAGCTTAGTATCTTAGTATTGCAGCATGCTATGCTGTGCGTTACAAAAGAACTAGCTTTTCCCCTTGTCCCTACTCTCATGTAGAGGACATCTCCCCCACCCATCATATCCCGCCCTGGCAGATTCAGAGTACCCTCTGATTCTGACTCTCTCCCTGAAGATCCCACCATGTCTTCTTTCTGTTCCTCCTCCCATCTCCCAAGACTTCACCTTCTCCCCGATGAGCATCCCTTCCATCTCCCATTACCCAATAGATACTCCTCTCTGGAGAATATCACAGCATATAAGGAATGACAATGCACTCTCAAGGATGTCAACCAGAGCCAAGGTTGGAACCCCAACTACCTTCCCTCTGTCTCTGAATTAGCTGCCATCCCTCCCTGCCTCTCCACACTGACCCCATCTGGATCTCTGATCCCCCCTGACAAGGAAGTCACTGTAGTCTTTCACGACATTGACCCAGAACCGACCGTGGCAACCTCCCCTGACTTTGACCTGGCTCCAGAAGATGATGATATGGTTTCTGAAATAAAGGCCAGCCTTCCTGAGGACTTTTCCGGGGAGGCAGAGGATGCTAACAGATGGCTCCTCTTGATGGAAGCCTACTTCACCATCAACGACAAGCTTTTCACAGATACGACCAAATGCCTTACTTTTCTGAATAAGATTAGTAAGGGCTGTGGAAAGACTTTCGCTGAAGGATGGCTTATGAAACTGGGCAACGCCCAGATACTGAACAAACTAAAGAGGTTTGACCAGATCAAACAAGCGTTCAAGACCGCTTTCTCCCCCTACAACATAGCTGCTAAGGCTAGGATCAACATCTCCAAACTTCGCCAGATTGCTGGAAAAGATTCTGACAGAACCTGGAGCAACGGGTTCACTATGTATGCTTCACAGTTCCAGCTTCTTGCTGAGAAGTCTGGAATCACCGACAAACATGCTCTTGTGGAGTGGTTCATCCATGGCCTTAGTCCCAAGCTTGCAACTATGATCCTTTCCTGTGACAAGATCCCTGATGACTACAAGGACTGGATAAAGAAAGCTGGTCAATTCTCCCAACAGCTATGGAGGATTGGAGATTTATGAAAGGGTGTTCCCCATATCCCAGTGCCCTCTTCTCATTCACACTGAGACCCATATGTAATGGACATAGATGCTGTATGCCTATCACCGACCCAACTCAGCACACTGAGTATATGCAGAGCAACAAATGCTTTATCTGTCACAAGGTTAGCTGTAGGTCCTCCAACCACACCGGATCTGGAACTGACCAGACCTCATGTCCCCACCTGACCACATCCTCTGGATGCACCCCATGTCCTACTTACAAAGTCCCGCAACGACAGGCACAAACTACCACCACCACAGAGGAGGATGATGAACTCTCAGCTTACCTAGAAGGAATGGGTAGCACAGAGAAAGGTGCCGCAATTAAGATCCTCAAAACTGCTTTTGGGGAGAGCAGCTTGTCTGTGAACAAAGAGGAAGGCTACCAAGCCATGGCTGAGGTAAGAATGGCCACTTACCAAGAGTGCCAAAAGGAAGCGACCAGGGCAGCACCACGAGCCAGGGCTGTATGGTCTGGACCATGGAACAATAGATTTTCCACTATTGTGCTGGCAGATCTCTGGACAACCACCCCAGAGGAAGTCCCAGATCATTATCCAGGCATGTATGCAAATGGTGATAATTTCCAACCAATGCTGGAAGTGGATGCAGCTACTCCCGAGGGTCAAGGGACAGGGCTTGGACCGCAACCTTCTTCTCAAGAGACTGCCACAAGATACACAGTCAAACATGGAATCAAGGTGGTTAGAGCGGTGAGGGAAGAGGAAGGCTCTCGGAACCGACCGAGGCAGAGTGGGACCCAACCCACCAACCACATACAGGGTGTCCCTGGTTTCTGCAAAGAGGTATGTCCAATACCTGGACCCGACCAGGAGACATGGCCTGGGACTGGAACTGACCAGCATCCCAGAACACCTAGAACCGACCAGGGTTTTTGAAAGGCGGGAATGGGTCAATGTCATACCCTGCCTATAATATTTCTCGCAGATGTTCTCCAGTGTTTGTGTCAGGAAGTAGCTCACAATTGATCACTATGCCCATTACTCTCTATCCTCCTGACTGCACTGTGTTCAAAAGCATTGACATGAAGGCCCTTATTGACTCTGGGGCAACAGGATGTTTTATCAACTATGCTATGGTAGTGGCATGCAACATACCCACTACACAACTCAAAACTCCCCTGTGGGTGAGCAACATTGATGGATCACCCAATACAAACAGCCTGATATGAAAACAGGCATTGGTGCAAATGCAGCTCAGAGAAACCACTGAACTCCGAGACTTCCTTGTTATTGACTGTGGCAAGGACGAGATCATCCTAGGGCTCCCATGGCTCTGAGATCACGATCCAGAGATACACTGGTGTACAGGAACTGTGTGTATTTGTGATATAGAACTGACCGTACAGAAACAAACAAGGGAATGAGAAGACATTGCAGCTGAGGCCCATACTATCAATGTCTTCAATAGGAAATGCCAGATGAACAAAATACAGCGATGACGAGCTTTGTGGTGGAAGCAAAATGTTGATCCATTACTCACAGCAAGGACCAATGAGGTTCATCTGAAGGTACCTGATGTGGACCCGACCACACAGCAAGAGGAGATACCAGGGCTCATAGAATGTGAGGAGGGTGATGATGAAGAGCCAACCAGACCCTCTATTAAGAAAACTACAATTTTGACTTCTCTCACACAAGACATGAAGAAGAACAAAATGGAACTCCCACAGGACTTCTGAGTGAGGATGTCTTCCAGAAGAAGGACAACGGTCCCCTTCCGCCTTACCGGTTATTCAATCATGGCATAGATCTAGACAACTCTTTCCAACCCAAGGTTGCCAAGGCCTACCCGCTTAATCCTAAGGAGTGCTAAAAACACATAGAAAAAGAGACATTATAATCTAGTGACTCAACCAGTACAAACATAAAAAGAACAAACTCTCATAAAAAGACTGCTTTCTTCTCTCATTCTTGTGTCTCTCATGTATACAAACACCAAAGACCACCATTAGACCAAGGTTATCCCAGTAGGCATAGATGCAAATAGTAGACCAAAGAAGTGGAGTTGAGCAGTAACTTGCACAATGGACTAGTATCCCATATATATCAATCTTTTTTTTGTTTTTGTTTTGTTCCCTCATTGTTCACTCTGTTCTTAACCAGACAAATGCATTTACATTACAGACTACCTTACATGTACACAGACTACACCAACCCACAAAGCTACATCTCCAGCTTCTTCAGCTCCAGCATGACCTTGCTCACCTCAGCCAGAATCTGGTCCTACTCTACCTCCAATGCCCCGGGGTTAGCCCAGATTTGACACATCCTGGAGTGAAGTATGTTAAGCTGGCAAGTGAGCAAGTTTTGCTGCTTCTGCACCGGGATCCAACCACTGGTTGTCTTCTTTGCCAGTTCCTTTCCTTTTCCCTTTGCCTTGACAGAGGTCTCCTCCTCCTTCTCCTCCTCATTGCTATCTAGACTGATGGGCAAGACTGCCCTCTTGCTGGGGCTGGCCTCCACTGCAGCTTGTACCAGTCTTCCCCCTAGTACACCAGTTATCATGGACTAATTGAGACTAGAACAAGCACTTACCACACATTTGCTCAATGACCACTGTCACAGCTCCTTTTTCTGAGGAGCAGTTCAACCAGCTACCCAGCTACACTTCACCTTCAGACAATTACACTGGAGATATATGATGCCCACCTTGGTACACAAGTCAGTGATGCCAGCTCTCTTACAGCTGTCAAAAGCCTTGGCCAGGACTTGGAGGTCCCATTGGTAGCAGTCTTCTTCTACTACATAGCTCATTCTTCTTCCTTGTTGCTGCTATCACCTGTCTAACTCCTCTGTGATACTGTTAGCTGTGGTCTACATCTGAGTGCATTGTAATATCCATTGATACCAGACAATGCAACTGAGGCCACTTCTGACCACACCAACACCTTCTCAGGCCCTGGCACCACACTTGGCATCACCTCCTTGACCTTCATCTCAGTCACCTACATGGCCATTTGTATAGCCATCTGAGTGGTACCTGGTACCACCACTTCCTTGGGTGGTGGGAACAGCTTCTGCTGAGCAAGCCACTCAGCTTGTACTTGCTCAGCATCCACAATCTTGGCCATTACATCATCCTCAAGCTCTATGTTGGAAAACACCTCCTTAGTGTGCTTTCAAGCAAGCTCCCACTCATCCCAACCGAACATCACAATGCATCAGTGTAGCTCTAGATATGATGAGCATATCATGTACCAGGGCTCAACTGGACTCTTTCACCCACAAAGCTATCTTCTCTTGGAGACTCTCCTGGTCTTCAAGCATGCACTTGGCCACAGCTTAAACCTATTTGGTGGCCAGGATGAACCAGCTGCATTGGTCGCATTGGTGTGATGTGCCAATGTCTTGCATGGCATGGAACTGATTGACTTGGCTAGTGAATTGGGATATGAGAGAAATAGATTGGTGTAATGGGAAGTAAGGGAGAGAGAGGAGATGATTGAACTTGATATGTCAAAAATTCACCCTGCTTTCAAACTCTACCAGCTTAGTCAGCACTCCACCACATCTCTGACTGGGGACAGTCAGTATTCAAGTCCCCCTTGGATGTAGAGACTGGTACATACATATGTATCTATGTTCATATCCCTTAATTCTCAAATCATCTATTGACCTATCATCAACAAAACCTGATTTCAGGATAATCACATAAGTGACACAGTCATTACAGCATGATGTCACAATGACCCACAGTTTTTGAGTTCCCTGCACAGCATATGTACAGCCTTTACCCTGACAACACAACTGGGATGCCAGCTCGCCCAACACAGTCCAACAGCATGCAGGTATCATAGTCATAACAAACATTCTATGTAGTAAAAATAGCTACTTACTTAGTAAGTTTATGTGTGTGGACTTGTTGAATTTTCACTATGGATTATGATTATGTCAGCATATTGTGTTGTCACACTAACACCACCACTGACTCAGGCTCCATCCTCCAACACTCAATATGTGTTGCCACCACCCACCATGTCAGAGTCAACAACAAGGATGCAACAGCAGCATCACCACCAGACAATGGTAACAATGGTGACACCATGACCACATCAACACTGCCAATGATGTGACTGCATGACCACCACCATGTTGATGACAATGCGGTGGTACCACACCACATCAACAATGACATGATGACTGCCACATCAAGATGCGGTGGCATGGCCACCACTACCACCACTCTCATGACATCAACAACCATGACATGGCATGGCCACCTAGCCTGATGGTGATCACACAATATTGATGACAATGTGATGGTACCACTACCACCCAATCAGCAATGACACAACAACAACAACAACAACAACAATGCAGTGGCATGGCTACCACCAATGCCAACAACAAAGATGTGGTGGCGCCACCACCCCAATGACATCAACATGACTGGTGACACAGCACCCACTCAACCATGGCGTTATGATGATGACAATGACATCAACATGGTGCCACCCCCACATCAACAGTGACAACATGGCAATGATGACATCAATGCAGTGGTACCACCACCACCATGACAACAATGGCAGTGGCTTGGTGGCCATGCTACTCCTACACCAACAACAACTTGGTGACCATGTCACCCCCACATGAACAGCAACAACACAGCAATGATGCAATGACAATGATGATTGGTGACATGGCCACCACCTCATTGGTGATGGTGCGACAATGACAAGACAACGACAAACGGTGTGGTGGTGCCATCACCACCCCAATGATGATGATGATTGGTGGCATGGGATACCACCACCCTGACAATGACAATGACAATTTGATGGTACAGTTGTGATAATGTCACCACCTGATGATGGCGAGGTGGCACAACCACCACCACTGACTCTTCATGAGCCAAATGGCTCCATTGACATGTAGATAGTTCATGTATTCATAACTACAAAAAGTATGTGTTTTTTATTCTACTAAACATTTACCATCACCATCTACCATTTTACTGTCTTAATGTCTTCTAACTTGTCAACCAACATTCTCATGCCTCAATTTCTCTTCACTGTCATCTCTACTGTCAACTGGACTACCGGACTAACTACTCAGTCTACTCCTCAATAATCAGTCTTTGACTGGACTGCTAAGTTGTTGTTCCTGGACTTCTTTACTTTTTGTCCACACTTTCTTAGAGTCTCCTTTCTCTCACACTAACTCTATAGGCTTGTCCTACCATACGGACTAGCATCTTTACACTGCATTACTAATCATAAGTTTATTTTTGAAGAACTGAACATTGATCCCAAACTACTTGATCTTCCCCAGGTCTCCAACAGTCCCTGGGGAGCCATCCATCCCACCTGGTATTTTTCCCAGATTCAGCTTCATTGGCCATCACCAACTCAGAGCAAAAGATAGAGATGCCTTTGCACATTAGGTCAAACTTAGGTGTCATGACAGCCCAGGCCAAGGAAAAACCTGATGGAATACATTCTTATATTGGAATGCTTGAACACTACTTTCACTTAAGCAATGACATGCAGTTGAGAAATCAGGCTGAGGATCATATGTCAGCAGTGGCATGACCAATATCTCAGTTGGAAGTGTCCATCCAAGTCCCAAGTCAATGTGTTACTAATTATCTGGGACATTATCAAATAAAATCTCAGTACCCCTTCCTCACTGCCATGGATATTCACCCTATCTCTCTCATGATCACCAGTGATAAGGAAAATTTCCTTTTCATGAAGATGCATGCTAAGTGTGGTTGGATCTCCTACAAAATGACATCAAGGTGGTGGTGGGTTAACATGATAGAGGAGTACAATCACCAATTGGTTGAGAAGTATGGTGCAAAAGTCATTAGAAAGAACCCACATGCTCTGCTTCACAAGGTAGGTAAAATGGAACCATGGTTGATTAAGTGGCTGGTAAACAATGATTTCACATGCAGGTGTGGTTTACCCTCTTCTACAACTACTAGCTAAATAGAACAATGAGGCATTTTGGTGGTATCACTACATGGTCATCAATCTTATCAAGGTCAATTTCACTGCCAGAAAGAAGGTAAGGGCACATTGGTGCCATTAAATGTTAACTTCTCAGGCTTGCTGATTTATCTATGCAGAATTGCAAGGTATCTACATGCTTCCACTGCAAGACCATTATGTACCCAGGTCCAGTGAAGTCACTCACAAATCACAAATGTGGCATCTGTGCAGATGGTGTCAAGTCAAGACTAACCCCAGATTTGCTAGAGTTACCTCACTGGCCCCAACTATATGATATCTTCTCAGATGGGGCTCCTTTAAATTCATAAGCTTTTTTCAAGATGGTACAAGAAATTTATGAGCTCACTGTCTTGGGTGCTGGTCTTAGTGTGTTGCTTGTCAAAGCCCAAGCTTTCATTCTAATGCTTTCTGCATGCACCATCATACTCACTGACATGGATGGCTCTACTACTGCACTTTTCAAGCTTTATTTTGGTTTCAAGATTGTTGATTCAGCTGGTGACCATAGTGTCAAACACAATGCTGCTGACTACCTGCTACCTTGAGCAGGATGCATCCTAAGCATTCAAATTTTCTGTGTATGCAGTTATTCCCTTGTTGTAGAACAGTCATAGAATTAGTTTAAAAGCTTCTACTGTCCTAGCAATAGACAAGTTTGAAGATCCAGAGACATGACACAGTCATGATATACCAGATGAATAGCTGAGGTCTAGGGTTGATGTGGATGGATGTCACAGAGAAAGAGAACTTCTCCCATGACCAAGGGCCATGTTAGTGGTGAGCAGTGCATTCTAATACATTCTATGTGACTTGGAGAGACAATTCTGTTGGATAGATAGCTGTGGCCCAGGATTGATGATGAATGCCATGGAGAAAGAGAAAGTCATGTATATACATGGTGATCAGTTGAGGCCCAGGGTTAATGGATGCCATAGAGAGAAGGGAAATGGAGTTCTCTAAGGGTCATGGTCATGTTAGTGATAACCAGCACATTCTAATGCATTCTGCACAAGGGACAATTCCATTGGGTTAGCAAATAGCTGAGACCCGAGTTAACAATGGATGCCACAGAGAAAGAGAAAGTCACATTAAGGGTCACTTGCTAGCATGAGTCAGCAGCTGAAGGGGCCATGTAAGTGGTGACCAACACACTTTTGCATGAGGGGTTGGTGAATAGCTAAGACCTGTGGTTAACATAGACAGATGCTTGGCAGAGAAAGAGAAGGTCACTCTATGAACTAATCAGCACATGTTAGTGATTACTTGTCAGCTCAGACACTGTAGACCAGATTTGAGAGAAGAAGTGAACAGCTGAGGCCCAGGGTTGATGCAGATAGACCACCCTCTATATTCCACCCGACCCACAATTTACATTCCCCATTGCCTTGCATTTGCTGTTTGGGTGTGACAGTAATTTTCTGCTCACTTGCAGATATTGTGAACTGTCTCATTCAGCATCCTCTTGCATTCCTTGGCCTCATTGCTTGTCTCCCACTCAACCTACCCCCATTACTTTGCCTGTCACAATGTAAGGTTCTGATGTTGCCTTGTTCATTGTTGCCTTGCATTCCTTAGCCCCATTGCTTATCCCTTTCACTCAACCAACCCTTATTACTTCACTTGTTGCTTTGCATCCACTGTACATACATGTTCATGTACCACCCAACAGATATCCATATATAGTAACATACCCTCATGTAATAATGTATATATATAAAAAGTAAATTTGATTACCAAGAAGTAGCTTAATATTAGCTTAATGTTAGCTCATTTAGCATATTTTAGGTGCTCATAGAAGCTCTATTTAGGGCCCTCTTAGTAGCAATCTAGCTAAAGTAGTTAGATAGCAATAGACTAGTCTAAGATAAAACTTAGCTAGTCTCCTTTAATAGCTTGTACTAAGCAGAAAATAGTGCCAAAGAGATTACTTAATCCTGTTCCCAAGTGGGCAAACACTACCAACTGTAATCTAAGTAAATCTAACCTAGGAATACATGGTAACACTAGCATTAGAAAGCATCTGCTATACCTTCAGCATAGACTACAGATTTCTAGGAATTACCACTAACATTATATTACACATTCTATTACTGTCTAGCCTATATCTCTATCAGTCTTAGAGATCATCCCATGCTTTGTTGGTGTAAAATGCATCACAACATAAGCTTCCATTTCAGCTCATAGCCCTTATCATAGCAGTAATACTTGTTATTGCATTTCTTTTTATCTAGTATACCTTTGTTTACCTCTAGTTTACTAGTATCTCAGCAGTAGAAGTAGATCTCCATATCTCATCTTCAAAAACTCCATAAGAATAGGAGATATGAATGGCTACCTATATGTATGCTAATGGCTCCCTGCCTGTTTTCCCAGGTGATCTCCAGGCCTGTGCCAATAATGAAGCACATAATTAAAAACCCTTGATCTAAGGTTCTGTGCATGATTTACAACACACCCTGTGAGTGCCTGCATTGTGGTTGGTAGTTGGTCATCAAGGCTTGCCCACCACAAGCAGTATATACAGTGGCTCAAAAAGCTATCCCAATGTTTGCATGTTTTTCACTAACAGCAGCTCCAGAGCTCCTCCAGTGTATTTCTTCAGGATTAATATGGTATAGTTTAGAATCTGAGGTGCAAATCAGCATCCTGAAGAAATACAATGGAGGAGCTCTGGAGCTGCTGCAGTTCCAATCACTTTCATTCTTTGAGGATGATCCACAGTGTTTGAGGTAGGTTTTTCAAGCCTCTGGGAAAAGAGTGTGCAATCTTACAAAGCAAAACTTTGGTTGATTTTGTTTGCAAAGATTAAAAAATGAAGATGGAATGATCCATTACTTTGAGGGTAAGCTTTTCCATAGTCAATGAG